>LGRX02031986.1:0-10599 GCA_001247695.2 Cymbomonas tetramitiformis | reverse complement strand
AAAAATGGTTTGATAGATAATTAGACTGAGATTACTCATCGAATGCTTTAGAGGTAACAATGTCAATCTGAACATTGATTCTCTCTACGTCATATTGGCAATATGCCTGACGTTTTTGAATGTGGCAAATGCCAGATGATGTCAAATGCAGTCATTGGGTTGCAGCCCACATACTTTGTCAGTTCAGGGTCACTATAGTGTACCCAACTTAGACAATGGTTCTGGATAATGATTGTCATGATGAACAAAGAAATCAGTGATGGTACCGAAGTTAACTTTGGTATCAAGCTAATGGAGAGTCAATCAAGAAGTGTCCGTAATGACAACAACTTACTACGAGTTGTATTTTCGTAGTTGATGGATGGCTGACATGTCATTTCATTATGAATAGAACATGGCATTGCCTAGTGATATGTGTATATTCTTCAGCACATGATCACTTATCTCAATGGTGCCCATTTTATTTTTGGGCAAACACTATTCAGAGACTTGTTATGATAAAGAAGTATGAATGATGAATGTGTCATTTCAATCCGATAGAATTGTGACTTGTTTTATGACTATAAATTTTCTGTCACTTTCCAGAATGAGGATGAACTGCGCTTGGAAACCGTATGCAGATTGCGGGTTTCCAAGACTTCGTGGCCTAATGGATGAGGCAACAAATTTCTAAACATTCCAGAATGAACTTTCAAAGAGTCTTCATTTCTTAATCAAGCATGCTTGTCTTATGTGCCAAAATGATATGAAATTACAAATATGGTGTCAATCTATATGTGGATGGTTTATACCATTGTACCATTCCACAAATAAGTAGTGATGTCAGAATAAAAACTTTGGACAATTGCAACTCAGTACAAACTTGAGTGCATTCAAGCCCACGTGTATGTTCAGAATCTGAATCTAATGTACTTTTCTAGCTAAAGCTACCATTGACTGTCCAACATCCACTGAGGACATTGTTTCCTACGTCTTTTGGCATCACGCTCAGCTTTTTTCTTATTCTGCAAGCGCCTCTTTGCTACTGCTACATCCGGAACGTTGTACCAGCCACGAAACTTGCTGGAATCCACTAGCTCATCTTCTGAGCTTTCTTCATCCAAAAGCAAAACTGGCTTCAACATGTCTTGTTCTTCCATCGAGGACGAATCACACAGGGAGGCAGCAGACCTGCAGCATGCGAAGAAAATAAACAGCAAGAAAGTCACCATGCAAAATTACCATCCACTGAAGGAGATAACTCCCATCATAGGGCGGTATTGGATGTTTTGATATGACACATGGAAAATATGAGTAATTCTTAGAGAATTTTGGGATAAACATCCTGGATTGGTTGTGCTTGATTGCTCTATGCCCAAGAATGACCGAAGAGATTGCTTGCCATCTTTCAGCCATATAGCGTGGAGGCTGCTTAACAACGGTTGGGTCATAAGCTGAATAGCTATGTCAGCTATGTCGGAGGCGGAATAGCCATGATTGCACAGACTCTGTATTTCATGATGAATAGACCTCTGAGGAATGGTGTCTGAAAAATCAATACTTTTGATAACAACTCAACCTTTTGGTATGATGAAGAGCTGATGATCTTTGTTGCATTATAATTGTTTAATGTGCACTAATGAAATGCCTCGTGATATATAATCTCTCAGAATAGGCATTGCTCAATGGCGATCTGATCAGATATGTAATGATCAATGAAGACAAGATGGTTGGTATGGCTCATTCAGTAGGCATAATTACCTCAAAGAGATGCCAATACACGGATACATATCAAGACATAAGGGCTATAGGCTTATTGTATAGCCTTCAAGGCAGCTAGCATTTATGCTGCATTAGTTAGCTCAGTGGCTTTGACCTTTCTAGGTGTTGTACTAAGGCCGTAGCCTGCATATTGCATTGAGTACTCTTGACACCTTTAATGATACAATCAGATGATATGTATGAAATATCAAGAATGGTTGCCCTTTTCAATGATCATCGGTGGCAGAGGCCATAGTGCTTGCACCGTGTCAATATACAATTCTTGTTTGGATACATGTTAGACTGGATGTATACAATGTCTAGGTCTTCAAAATCAAGCTTATATGTATGTCATGGCTGATGACCTTAGAAATGTTTGATACATATATGTGTCAACTTCACGGAGTTCTGCATGGTTTGACTATATATAGTCAGGCTTACCAAAACAAAAACAATGATGCAACTTATATTTGTTTTATTATTTGTCTTTATTATTTATTTGGGTTTTAGTTGTATTTCTAGCTTATCATCTTCCCCCCTCAAGGAAGTGTATTGCTAGGCGGTTGTCAAGCGCCGTTCAAATACAACAGAGGTCCGACCTCTATGTGATGACGTGGAAGCTTTCTATGAAGCTGGATAGCAGTTCTCGGGTTGCAGCCCATTGCACCGACGGTGCATTGCAGTTATTGGGATGCAGCCCGAATCCACGTCATCAGCGTGGGTCATATAGTGCCCAAGCATGTGCTGTATATATACAACACTACCCTCCAGCGGCGAAGTGGTTTGCTATTACCATCATCGTATGCTGTGGGATATCAATATATAATCAGAGAGCATGGTAATATGTGTACCATGTTTGTCAATATTGGAGAGACTGTGTCTTCTTTAAAATCCTCATGACTATATGTATAATGGTGCTATACTGATGTCAACACCTTCTCTCTGAGTGATTTATTGATTTCAGATGTGATGCCGTGGCATAAAATATGTCCACGTCATTGGCACGAGTCATGTTGTGTCCATGCATACACGATCTTAGCGCAGGTCACAATGCAGTGCCCGAGCATACGCGATTTTAGCGTAGGTCACATTGTGCCTCTATTTATTACATCTGAGAATATCTGTTACTCATCTTTGTGAGTCTAGACAGCATTGTGCTGATTGCAATGCTTTCACTGGTGACTTATATATCACAGATTATACCAAATGTGGTGATCAGTCCAGTGCAATATTTTGTCACCGGAATGTACAGGGATTGTAAATGATTGCAATCCAGCCGGAGGAACAATCTCAACAGCTTATTCTGTACTAATGAATTCATCGGAGTTATACTCATTTCGACGATTCGAAACCCATGTCATTTGTAGTAATGACAACTCACATGGATATATAGGGTTTTTATCAAAATGCTTTTATGTGATGTCTACATATTATGAACAATTCACTTGCATCTTAGGACAAAGGAGTTACGCTTAGAAGGTCTTGCATGGTGGTCACCAACAGTTATCAGCTGTTATTCGGGTGCCAAATTCTGCCTTCAGCACTGGGACTATATCAACCAGTCTTACAGCGATGTACTTGTCCTTCCCACTCTTATGTACGGCTATAATGCCAAAGTGTATCAGGTGGGATATATATATACATTATATAACTATCATCTTCTGATCCAGGATATGCAATTAAGCATGGTATCAGGTTATATGTTATGTATATAGTTCAGCATTCCAAACTTACTCGAGAATGTAAATGCCGAGCAAAAGTCAACTTATAGTCATTGGAATATAGTTTCCCATACGAGTTTACACTTTGTTAGTGATGGTGGATTTAACGTTGTACAAATTTCAACGTTACTTGTGGATGCAGTGATTTTATCAAAAGCAATCCATCAGAAATCACCAGATCGGAATATGAAATGGATATGTGTGTAATCCTATCCACCTTCTTCCCCCCTTGAGGAAGTGTGAACACATAGGCAGTCAGTTGCTTATATATTTCATAGCGTATAGCTTACAGCTTATAGCTTATAGCTTATAGCTTGCAATCCTTGTAGGAAGCAGCTTATACAGTTTTAGGGTTGTTGCCCAACAGTTCTTGGGTTGTTGCCCGAAATATTATCATGTTTGTGTTGATTACAGCATGATATATTTATGCCAAACACGAAGTTTATCGAATATTTAGTGGCATTTTAGGGCATGTTACGTTACAATGGCCCATATTCCCAATAGTGTGTTTAGGGTGTTACATGGTATCAGTAACCCTAAAATAGGTAACAATAAAGCAGTATAAATATTTTGCAAACATTTTTAAGCAAAACTGCATTTGATACCACACTGAATGTTACGTGGTTTTCAGGAGGTATGTTACACCCCTGACACACACATTCAATTTTTAGGGTGTTACAGGGTGTTACACATGCTGCATAAATCAGGGATTGTTTATTGATAGCTAAATATTCATATTAGCAAAAAAAATCAATCCGAAATTTTCATTTTTAAATCATGCGTAAAACATTTTGACGCATTTCGTTACAGCAAATATGTACACCCCTACATATTTAACACCTGCTATCTAGGGTGTTACACGAGATATGACTATAGTCATTATGATTTTCTCATACCTCAATAGGTATAAAATCATATTATCAAATAAAATAGGGTCCGATTTTCAATTTTCAAATCTATCGCAAACGGATTTTACCTATTTTGGCCGTTTTTCGGCTTGATTATTGTTTCCATAATAACATATCTCTCTGTGTGTGTGAACTGCAAAGTACAGAAGCACTGCATTTCACTTCACCTTTGCACATGACAATTTTCATGGCATAAAAGTGAATTACTCTGCATATCAACATCTGAGGTTGATCATATTTGTGGGTTTTACTGATTGCGGAAACCCATGGAAGTAAATGTACTTCCTGATGATATTTAGATTTATCAACTATAACCGGATTATCCACTTCAGTGATAATTTATCAATCTATGATATGTTTTGAGCATATGACTGTGCTCTAAGATATATCAAAAATGATATCTCTTGTTTTAAACATATCAGGACATAGCTTGATTATATAATAAAAGCACGTGACACAACACATATATGTGTGTGTGCTTGTCCACAACAACCTCTGTCAGTTCAATATATAGTTACTGATCTGAGAGTGTACATGCAATTTGAGCTGATCAATTCTGAATCAATTGTCATAATGCAATGTACTTGTTGTTGTTGCTCCAGCGATGATATGTGAGACGAATGGACAATGCTCAGCAGTGACCAGCTGCTTATTTGAGCATTGTATAATGCCTTCGGGTCTGGAGATTTCTCCATCCAGCCCTACAGCATGTTGGATTATTCTGTTCCCATATCTATCGCCATCACTGACACTCCACACGCACATGTGTTTGTGGAGTGTTATCCATATTATCATATACATGATAGATATTAAAGTTGGTCAATTCACTATGAGTCAGTGAATATCAATACATACAGTAATGCCAGTGTGTGTGCATGTATAGTACTTATTGATTAGTACTTTTTGCCAGTGTGTGTGTGTGTGTGCTCACTTTTACACACTTACAGGAAGATAAGTTCTGGATATTACAATATTCCCAGACAGTTTATCATGCAGGATGATAATCAGCATACCATGTACTGAATGAATCTAGCATGATATATATTAGGTTAGGGGTTATTGTAATCCTGAGATAATCTCATTCACAATAATGAGTTGCTGGTCTATTTCACATATAGTTCCGGTGAGCAATCCTTTCAGTGATCCACAATAGAACGATATGTGGTCCGAAGAGTATCTCGACTCCACCGGGACATAACGAGCTAATTATTGTGTTAAGACCACTGAATAGGCACCTTACACTATATGGGTTCGAATATAGTTAACATGCACAGCAGGTATGCTTTTGTGCATGTCTGATGCATTGTGATATGATGTTATATATTCCAGCTGCTATCATGATCAAGCTGGTTTATACATAACATCTGCTAACATGATGCATGCACAACTTACAATATTGCAGTCACTCAGTATAGAATGTATACATGATGTAATGCTGCATATACTCAGATGCTGCATGTTGGTGTATGCTGCATGTTAGTGTGTGCATGTTAATGTGTGCTGCATTTTAGTGTATGCTGCAAATACTGCAAGTTCAGATAAACATCTCTTGCACACTATATTGCAAATAAGCATGAAAATGCTGACAATTTGAATATTTCTGCAGTCATCAATATATGGTGTGAAATGCTGCAGTATAATAATCAGATGTCCATCATGCATCCATCCAAAATATCCCTGCGAGTATACAGTTGTTTTGCAGAGTATTTTGACGCGAGTATGTAATGTACAGATGATCGTAGCAACATTTTGACATCATCATCGTAAAATTACAAGATAATCGTAGCACGCTGCAAATGAATTTATGCAATCGGGCGCGCTGCTGATGAAAAGCATATATCGTCGCCATTTATCAGCGCATGATACGAGCGCTGACATATGCTGACTTATGCGCGGATCATAAATCCGTCGATGATTGCTATGCCGTATCTCATTCTGAACAATTTTCAAATGCGAATCATCCATGCGCGTGCATGTAATTGACGCGCATGCTGTCAACTGCGAATCAGTCTCTCGCGCATCGACATATATGATAGCCGTACAGTAAGCAATTTGATGCGATCATGAAAATTGTAATAGTGCGCGCTGATGATTTTCGCGCGGATAATGATTCCGCTGATGATTTTTGCTTCCGCGTCTCATTTGCGAATTTATGTACATCTGCGAATCATATATGCGCGTACATCTCATCGCTGCGCGCATGTATGCCGTATGCACACCTTGTCGCGCAGTATATGTACGATCAGCTGTATCCTGCGAATGCGATCCTGCGAATGCGACAATTATCTCGCACACTGTCTTCGCTATTGCAGCGGTATATGCGATATGTCAATTATTCGTATTATTCGACTGCGTCGCCTTATATGTTTAAGCTCCGCAACCTGTCAACACAAAATTATTGATATCTACGCGCTGCACTTGAGTTCTCGTGTTCGTGCCTTGGCGAGCTTAGAATACCATCTCTTAGGGCTAGATAAGCGAGCCCTCAATATATCATATAAAATACAAGTAAACGCTGCGTTATAGAACAGTAACACAAGCGTAAGATAATAGCGGGGGATGAGTGCAGACTTCTGTGTGAAGATACTGCTGAAGCACAACGCTTCCTCATCTATACCATACGTCTCCCATCGCATAGATGGTACCGCCATTGGGTTGTGAACCCGAGACGTTGGTTGAACGACCAGTATCGTCAGAACGAATAATACGTTCGCTCCATAATACTGCGCATGCTTGTTCCGCACATGCTTAAAGCAAAGATGGTTCTTGTTTGTTACTTCAAGATGTATCTTGCTTTGCCATCTTCGAGTTCGACGTACGAACTCTCGATGACAGATGTCATTCAAGTCTTTCCTTGAATAATGACAGATGATGTGACTATCATCTGACGACATGTACAATCATAGTCGACCATACTGACGACTGTCTGTCATTATAATATATGACATGACTCGACATGACATGACATGGTATGGCATGTCTGACATGTATGACATGTATGACACATATGACACATATGTCATCGGTCGTGACCCTGACATCACCGGTGTTCTGCTTCAACAAACTCAACAACGGACGATGCGCGAGGTCCTGCCTGCAAAGTCGTGTCTGAGTTCTGTTTCTGCGAGGGCGTCTTCACACAAGATGTGGGAGGGTCTGTTGGCTCTGTGTCACTTTTTTCAGCACGTTCCTTTCCCTTGCGTGATGTCCGAAGCTGCTTGCGTCTGAGGGTTTTTGCGCTGGGACCCTTACACGATGTGGTTCCTACAGCTTCCTGTGAGCGCACAGATTCTTCACTTTCCTTATTTGAGATTAGGGCCCTTCCTGCTGTGGCAACTGTCGCTTTTGCTTTCGTTTCCACTAGCCTAATGGTCTCGAGCAGATTTTTCGTCAATACTTGCGAGTCAGCGAGTGTCGATGAGAGCGATTCCACAGGCTTTGAGCGTAAATACTCACTTGAAAGCGTGGCATACTTTCCCTTCGATAATTTTAACAAGTGCAGGGCAGATGAGACACCTCCCAACACCTGTCGCAAGTGTATCTCTAGGCTCGCAAGAAGCGGTGAGTTCAGTCGGCTGATTTTTACGACCAGATTTTTGAACCATACTGAACGCTGCTCGTCTCAAAACGCGTATCAAAATACACCTGAAAAATACAGTAATAAAACCATACGAGCGAAAAAAATGCCACTCATTATCATAAATTTATCGTAATATATAGTATGAAGAGGTGCTAATTAGCCCCAATATGACCTGAAGGAGCGTCAGCGACTTCAGGTCATATTGGGGCTAATTAGCTCCTCTTCATGATATATTTGTGACACATCAGCCCTCGATTAATCGAAGGGATCATGTGAGAGCCACGTCATGAAATATGCTTTGCAACAATATTTCTCGACTCTGCCACGTCATCACAACTCGCGATATATTGCTCAAATATTGCTTACAGTACAAATATTGCTTACAGTAGCGTCATCGGTGTGTCATCAGTGTCGACTGTCGCTGTCGCTGTCATGTCATGTCATGTCATGTCAATGTCATGACATGTCATCACAGTCTATCCTACCTCAGGCTGTTTTGTAACCGGCGCGTCAGCGCACGGTGATCTGTACCGTCGCGTCAGCGAACGGCGAAGCGCACGGTGAAGATGTCTACGATGATCGTCTGTCATCAACGCAGTCGATCGTCTTTTCAATCGCGAGTCACATTATAAAATACTAGCCAATCGGAAACTCAAAAAACAGATTTCCAAGATCGTTCGAGTTTTCAGTCGTCTGTCATCGTCAAAAAGATACTGCCAATCAATGCCTAGAAAGCTGGATTTCTAAGATCGATGCTTCGAACTTCGAAATTAACCCAAAGGGGAGTTCTGATGCGATTTCAAGCCCATTTCTTGTTTGCATCTTCCCGTGCACCTCCTGTTGTGACCCTGCCGCTGTGACCCTGCCTGCTATGAATATCTTTGTGCATAATGTTTCTGCGACTGACGTTAAGTGTGTATGCATCGATATGTGTATGCATGACTAACTTTTTGCTTACATGCAGGATCAGTGCTCGACCGCATGATGACCTTCGACTAGTCGACCCCTTTCCGCTTGTGTTCATCTTCGACCGACTCCACGCTCAACGCTCGCCTACGAGATCCTCGCTGCATCCACGCATACCATTTTAGTTTCATATGCACTTTCGTGTGTGTGCCCTTCATGTCACTGTACGTTTTCAGATGACTTGTGTATTCTCCCTAATTCCCCGATCCCCCCCGCCATATGCCCCATGTGGCATCCGCGTATGCCCCCTTGTGACACACGCGCCCAATGTGTTTGTTGCTCAACTGGTGTGCCGCATTTTGTATGCACTCGCTTACGTGTGTGTATCGCATTCGTTTGTTTTCATCTTGTATGTTTTCGTTCCGACGTCTTGTGTGGGATCCGGGGGCTTTGGGTTTTTCTCGCCCATCACCGCGCACCGCCGAAATCCCGGCCATGCTTTTGCCGTGTATGTTCTGTTTGCATAATGTATTTGTCTGACACGCATTAGAACATTTTTAGGCAGAGCACAGCACAGCATTTCTGTTAGGGCTGATATGCGAGCCCACAAATATTATACAATATATCAAATAAACACTGTGCTGTTGAACGGCACACACAAGTGTAACAATCAAGCGGGTTGTGAGTTGCAGTCTCTGGATAAAGAACTGCTGAAGCACAACGCTTCCTCACTTTGTACCATACGTCTCCCATCATCTTAGATGGTACCGCCATTGGGTTGTGAACCCGAGACGTAGGTTGAACGACCAGTATTGTAATAACGACTAGTTCGTTCATACTGTGCATGCGTGTTCCGCACATGCTTAAAGCAAGATGGTTCTTGTTTGTATTCAAGATGTATCTTTGCTTTGCCATCTTCGAGTTCGACGTACGAACTCTCGATGACAGGGATGACAGATGATGTGACATTATCATCTGGCGACATGTACAGTCATCGTCGACCGTACTGACGACGGTCATAATAATATATGACACGACATGACATGACATGGTATGACATGTCTGACAGGTATGACACGTATGACATGTATGACACATATGTCATCGGTCATGACCCTGACAATTTCGCAGGCGTTGTCGGCTTTGACCTAATTTCGGGTCAAAGTCGTCAATGCCACGTGTTCAGGGCTGGGTCACAGGGCATTGGCATTTTCCCAAATTCGTAATATTTCATTTGAATATTGGGGCTGTTTGGCCCAATATTCTGAATATTGGTGCTGATCAGCACCAATATTCAATGGAATCTTCCGAACATTGGGAACACGTCAATGCACTTGACCAATCCAGTTCTGAACACGTGGCCGCCTTACTTCCACATCAGCATTTTATCATTAATATAGCTCAGAATTGCTGCCTGCGTGGCACGTTTCCATTGGTCCAAACCCGATGTGTCATAAATATAAGAACAATAGAGGCGGCTGTACTTTTTTCGGAGAGGTGCATGCGCTTGCCGGTCGGCGGAAAAGTGTGAAGCCGTGCTATATAATTTTATACAGGAAATAAAAAGCAAAATATAAAAATATAAAAAAAGAAAATCGTACAAAATAGAATTTTCGAATTTCGAATATAATAAAATAATTTATTGGAGAAAATATCCTGAGGAGCATAAATGTTACTGTCGTGTTCCAGCTCAGCTCCCCTACCTCGCCGCGCCCCGGCGACCTCCCCGCCCCGGCTCTCCGGG
>LGRX02031983.1:0-60862 GCA_001247695.2 Cymbomonas tetramitiformis | reverse complement strand
ATCCAATGATATCGGTCTTCTTACCGACTTTTTTGGCCAAAATTGTCAATACATCCAATGATATCGGTTTCTTTACCGACTTTTTGGCCAAAATTGTCAATGCATCCAATGATATCGACTTTCTTACCGACTTTTTTGGCCATTTTTTCAATGCATCCAATCATATCGGTCTTATTCAAAAAATGAGCAACTCTTTATTACTCAGTCATATTTGAATAATCAGTTGAAAAAAATTTAAGATACGTTTTAATAAGTGTAATAAATAATGTTATGTACATGAATATAGCCTTATAACAGGTGCCAAAAGTCAAAAGCTTTCAATCGAAAAAAGTACACACATATTCCAAGAGGATGCGCAATTGAGAAAATCAAATAAAAAGTGTATCATTTACAAAATGCACTTTTGCACATAAGTCAATAAAAAAGTTTGCATCTATCTGTTCAACATATACACACACTAAATCTACCACATAGCTTGTTCCATTCTAAAACCATAATCTACTGCAAAAAAGATGCAATATTTGAGAACCTACACTTATTTGATCAAGTTTATGGCGCAAACTGCTCAGGTTCCGATGTAGGCTCCTCAGGTTGAGGTGCAGGCTCCTCAGGTTGAGGTGCAGGCTCCTCAGGTTGAGGTACAGGCTCCTCAGGTTGAGGTACAGGCTCCTCAGGTTGAGGTACAGGCTCCTCAGGTTGGGGTGCACGCTGTCGATTCATAGCATTCATTTCTCCAGTAACATTGCGCACTCCAATCATCACTCCATTAAATAAACCCAAAGATGATGTCAAGAATTCTTCCAGACTGTTAAAACGAACCCGACGTTGAACAGTTGTTCGCTGAGCCTTGATATGCATTTTTTCTTGAATGCATTGAATCTTTCGCCTCTTACGATTGTCCATCGCTTCATCATCCAAAATATTTGCCATTGTCGTTTCAGTCAAATCTTCCAGCAACTTGTTCTCAATGGGCTCTCGAAAAGGACCTCGACATGTAGGGCACTCTGACCGATTCTCTGACCAACCATAAATGCATGCTCCACAAAAGCTGTGGCCGCAAGGTAAAATGTGAGTGTCTACCATGCTCTCCAAACACACAACACATGTCATGTCCTGTAGCAGGTCGTCCATTTTACGTGGCATCGGAAGAGGCGGCATATCAGGACAACAAGGAGGATTAATCAAAAACTTAAAACGAAAAGGATTGCGCTTGGTTTCATTATCTCTGGTCACGTTTTGTGGACCTCCAAAACTCAAGATATTACCATCAGTTATCTCTCGTACTTCCTCATCCGCCATTTTCTCAGACCCAATGTAGGTACCGTTAGCAGTTCTCATATTCTTCAAAAAATACTTGTGTGTATCGACATTTGCAACCAGATCATGGTAATCCTTGATCTCTATATGACAATGGAAACGGCTTAAGAGCAGAGGAATTCGCTCACTTTCGAGGACTACAGTGTTGGCAGGATGTCTCCCTATACGCACCAAAGTTATACCATTGCCAAAATACTCATGAAGTTCAATATCAGGAATCCGATACTCAGGATGATCAGGTTCACTGTCCGGCAATTGCTTGAGATAAACACGTGAATGGAAGTTGTTCTGCATATTTTGAGTGGCAGGCGTGTGTGCGATGATGTGAAAAATGAAAAAATGAACCCATAACGTGACATTTATACCTTTGTTCTCACTCAGTACCATACAGATAAATATCGATACTCACTTTCGATCGATATTCGATATTCAAACATGCATAAGATTCAGATCTCAATGTGCACGTCACACAAGATCGTACGGCTCATATTAACGTCACAGACAGTGATGACATCGATGCATGACATGAAAAGATGACACATATCTTCATATGACATGAATGACATGAATGACATGAATGACTTCAATGACATTAAAAGATGTCATATCTTCTATTATTATACATCATCGCATAATTTTACCACCTTACCAATGATTCAAACATCTCTTATGCATTCACAAACATCTGTTAAGCATTCACAAATAAACATTTGTTAACATCTGTTAAGCATTCACAAATAAAAAATTCTACATCTTACGTTAAGCAAACTATCTTATAGGTTCGAGAATTGAAAATGTCTTGCTCGTGAATCTAACATCCTCTAAGTTTCATTACGATGTGAAGCGTGGTATCACTTTCGATACCAAACTCCTTCAGAGTTCTGGTAGTATCAATACTCTGATGATCGTTGTCATGCATGGCCCGCGGACACGGACGGGTGTAACAAACACGTCCACCATCATGCACTATTCTGAATTGGTCCAATCCATAGCCAAGCTCCGAATAAACTCGCTCAGCCACTTCGTCCATAATGGTACTCTCGGTGACGTCCATGAAAAAATGGCGTCCAGTGATGTGCTTGACATGCAGCTGGAAACTGATACGCTCAGTGCGACCACGTTTGGAAGATTCAATCGCTTCCTGCTCCTCCAAAAGCTCCGTAGCGTGACGAGCTCGCTTCAATACGTCGTTGTTGCGAGTTTCCTGACTTGTCACTTGTGTAGTGGGTTTGGTCAGATCGATCATAACCGGTACCTTGATCTGATCCCACCAAATGCCATTGTTGCTGTAGATTGTCATGGTCTCCTCGTAGTCATCGCATTTGTGATAGGCGATGATGGTCTGAGATATCCTAAAGTAGGACTCATAACTCATCATGGTAAAACTTGGGCTGGGATCATGGTACAATAGCTCCCCGATGTGATCCAAGCAGAAATCGTTGTAACCTTTGTTGTCCAACAAATGTTGATGCCAGATCTGATCCAAGATGTGTGGAGGAGACATGTTCTGATACAATTCATCATGCAGGTTATTGTTGAGTAAGGCCACAAAATGCACATAGTTGTAAATCAAAAAACTCACAACCCATTCATCAGATCTGCCTTCACAAATAGGATATTTCTTATTCAAATATAAGGCAAAGGCTTCGGTACGCATGAAGCCATTAGCCACCGTGATCAAAGAGGGATGCTCATACATCTCTTTAGCTTCCTTGGAAAGAGAAGACCAGTCTCGTTCACCGGTAAGTTCAGAGTTCAAGAGTACAAGATTATCAATAAAAACCATGGTCGCGATTATAAAAGCAGCTTTGAGATTTTAGGTTGGTAGTCGAATTATGATGAACAATCTGGTAAGCAACCAACTTTATAGTCCTGCACGACCATGTTGAAAAATATCAAGATACCCTTTCATATCGATGCTTCGATATCGATCGTATCGTAATATCGATACTTTAATATTGATTGTATAAATATGAAATCGAAAGGCGATAACATGCACACTTCACATAGTTTCCTCATGATCGGACGACTCCTGTTAAAAACGATTGTGAATCCGCCGTAAACGATTGGACGTCTCATGATAGATACTATTCTGGACCGTCGTGTATAAGGAGTTATAACTTCTCAAACATCTAACCTTAAGAGTGCAAGGTTGGAGAATTCCCTGGAGAATCTCTTCAAACACAACGAGCTGAAAAGTTGTATGACAGTTTTCGGGGAAATTTACAATCTCACACTCTTAAGCTCGGAGGTTTGAAAAACGCTAACCATTTTTTATCGAACGGCACTAAAGGAAAGGCCTAAGCCATCGACGCTTCATATTTGATTATGATATAGAAACTAAATTTATGTCTTATCGAGATTTCGATTTTTGCGAGTACACCTCCCATGGTCGTTCACCTCACAATTGGACATATATGCTTACAAACACACCCTTCTCTTACTCCTCGTATGTATATAACATCTTATTACCACAAACACAAGTTCACATGCCTTTTTCAAAGTTCGCTATACCAAGCTAAGCTAAGGCTACTGCAAAAACGCTTTCGATTTGCTTTAGAGACGTTCCGCTCTCTTGCACCATACTCATTTCATTGCATAAACCAGTTTCTTCTTAATCTTCTTATCACTGCGCCTCACAGATTTAAATCAGAACATAGAACAGAACATAGAAGGTAAATAAGATCAGTACGAGATTTATGTGTGAAGTGAATTTCCAAGATAAGGTAAAAACATGCAAGACAGTAAACGCACCTCACACTTAAACCTTGAACCCCCTGCTGATCTGCTCGAGGCTTCTTTCTAGGCGGACCGGGCGGTGAGGTGGGCAAACTCCTATGTGTCGGCTCAGGACTCTTGAAACGCTCACAACATGCCGGCAGGCATGGCGCAGTATGAATGCTACGCGGAGTGGACTCTCTAAGATGATTTTCACAAAGGCCACAGGGTGCTTTGACGTCAGCCATAACTCACAGATAAACAAGTCCTTGACACGAATTCTGAACCGATGTGCCGTACCCTTCCCCTTATATAGTCCTTACGGGCATCGTTTGTGCCCATGAATATCGAGCCCCCCTTTAATATCGATCGAAACTGTGCGATCGATCCCAGCATCTCCCCACCGTCTTCTGTCCACCCTCGATTTCATGCTCGATCCTCGATCGCGAGACTGCATCCTAGCGCATTTCAGCTTTTTTGCTAATCTTCTACGCATGCATGCTATGTGCCGAATGGATCATGATGCACACTGCAGCGAGTAATAAGCAATATCACAGGTCTATATCACTGTAACAAACACCGGCACAGCATGGTACCGATGCCGGGTTTGTTCGCTGGTGACACACGTGACACGAGCGAGGTGATACGAGCGGTCACTCGCTGCCATGATGATACACATCACGATGTGTATCATCATCCCTTAAGTGCACTCCTCTGCTAATGATCATTGCAATTATAACAATAATACCACACTCACATATATGATTTCAAAATAATTACAATGTCTGTACCTCAACGAGCACGTGCATCTTTGTTCGAAAGGTACTATACCAGCTTTGATATCAAGTCTCACTTCAACTCCTACACAAATCTTCAAGACATCTCCAACTCTTGTGGCACAAATTGATTCCAGCTCCACAGAGCATCTAATATAACCAAGCTTTCAATATAATCACATCTTTTGCAAACCGCTGCATATTTTCCATCTTGACTGTCGGATGCGTCTCTAAAGTAGCTCACGTGATTGTAAGTCATACTGTCGGGCAAATGTGTCAAAGTCATCGGTTGTTTCAACAGCAGACCGCGTAGAGACCATTCCAACATAACTCTGTGCATAAAGTCGTATTTCCATAAATGAAATTCGTGAGATTGTCCTTCATTTGCCAAACGCATCAACCTATCTTGCACCATGCTCGAAGTCCTCTCAGCCATAGACTCCACTTCAACAGCTTCTTTTAAGGCTTTTCCATAATTAACGGTGGCGCTGACTACGACACCGTCGAACAGCTCGATCACGTTAAAAAGAAAGCATCGCCTGCATTTGTTAGTATTCAAAAATTCAAAAGTTGCAAATCTTTGCAAAATAAGGTCGGCTACGTCGTTCCAAAACAGAACACGTTTCTCTCCCAACATAAAATCGCCGCAATCATCATATGTATCCATGAAGATATCGTCCACAAATGATCGTACGTCTAAATATTCATAACTGTCCAAAGCAAAATCCGTCAAATCTTCTTCCGAGTAACATAAGAGACTGTGCAGACTCCGCTCAACTCCTGCATACAATGTCAAACTGTGTCGCATGTTAAAGGGACATCTTTCGGTCAAAGATGATATAACTAACACACTAGCGTAAGACATTTTTGGAGGCGGTATTCTGCCCACATCCAGTAGATTTTGCAACTCTGCAGCTTGCGGAGAACTTGGCAAAGGAAGTACGAAAGAAGTGGTTTCCTTGTTCATTTGTGTGTGTGCTCTGGTGACGATGATGGATTTGATAAAGTGATTGTCGAATTGAGGTAATGCATCCTATATAGTCCAAAAATCGATACCCAACTTCTATCGATATCGCATCGTATCGACTCGATCTTAAACCGTATTATTTAGATCGGACGATGCTCCGTTTTTCTAGTAAACAAACCGTACGATCATATAGTCTTTTATACACGATTTTTGCCACCTTCAGGGGTTACCCTAAAACCCTAAATAATGCTGACGTGCTATAATTATTACTGCTATGACGTGCATTAGCGAACGGATCCGTTTCATTAGAAGCATGTTGAGTCGGCCATTACCCCGGTCAATCCCACAATCTTACCACCCCTCTTTGTCAACCCTCCATTTCATCTTCAAACCTCGCTCGCATCACTGAATGCATTTTCTACGTGTCATATATTACAAGCTCATACTCATATCTATGATTTGACAATGATATCACACATACCACACTCATATATATGATTTGACAATAATTACAATGTCTGTACCTCGACGAGCACGGTCGCCGCGGTCGTTTCCGACGGCTTATACAAACTTTAATATCAAGTCCAACTGCAAATCGTGCACAAAAACAATCTTCAAGACATTTCCAACTCTTGTGGCACAAATCGATTCCAGCTCCACAGAGCATCTAATATGTCCACACTTTCAATAGGATCACATCTTTTGCAAAGCGCTGCATATTTTCCATCTCGTTGACTGTCGGATGCGTCTCTAAAGTAGTTCACGTGATTGTAAGTCATATTGTCGGGCAAATGTATCAAAGTCATCGGTTGTTTCAACAGCAAACCGCGTAGAGACCATTCCAACATAACTCTGTGCATAAAGTCGTATTTCCATAATTGAAATTCGCGATCATTTGATTCTTCTTCCAAACGCATCACCCAATCTTGCACCATGCTCGAAGTCCTCTCAGCCATGGTCTCCACTTCAACAGCTTCTTTTAAGGCTTTTCTATAATTGACGGTGGCGCTGACTACGACATCGTCGAACAACTCAATCACGTTAAAAAGAAAGCATCGCCTGCTTCTGTTGGTATTCAAGAATTCAGAAGTTGCAAACCTTTTCAAAATAAGGTCGGCTACGTCGTTCCAAAACAGAACACGTTTCTCTCCCAACATAAAACCGCCGCAATCATCATATGTATCCATGAAGAAATCGTCCACGAATGATCGTACGCCTTCATATTCATCACTGTCCCAATCAAAATCCGTCAAATCTTCTTCCGAGTAACATAAGAGACTGTGCAGACTCCGCTCAACTCCTGCATACAATGTCAAACTGTGTCGCATGTTAAAAGGACATCTTTCGGTCAAAGATGATATAACACTCACACTAGCGTAAGTCATTTTTGGAGGCGGTATTCTGCCCACATCCAGTAGATTTTGCAACTCTGCAGCTTGCGGAGAACTTGGCAAAGGAAGTACGAAAGAAGTGGTTTCCTTGTTCATTTGTGTGTGTGCTCTGGTGACAATGATGGATTTGATAAAGTGATTGTCGAATTGAGGTAATGCATCCTATATAGTCCAAAAATCGATACCCAACCTCTATCGATATCGCATCGTATCGACTCGATCTTAAACCGTATTATTTAGATCGGACGATGCTCCGTTTTTCTAGTAAACAAACCGTACGATCATATAGTCTTTTATACACGATTTTTGCCACCTTCAGGGGTTACCCTAAAACCCTAAATAATGCTGACGTGCTATAATTATTACTGCTATGACGTGCATTAGCGAACGGATCCGTTTCATTAGAAGCATGTTGAGTCGGTCATTACCCCGGTCAATCCCACAATCTTACCACCCCTCTTTGTCAACCCTCCATTTCATCTTCAAACCTCGCTCGCATCACTGTCTACCCCTGCCTTTAGAACAAATGTTACGATCTCTATTGAATCCGCGTGTTATTCATAGTGTTCTCATGAATCCACGCATTCATCGTAGTGATGTAGCATTCATGTACAAACGGGGATAGCCGTATAGGCTGATAGCCGTCCCTAAATGTAGCATTCATGTACAACTATGCACTTCACCTCTTTACAAAAAAGAAAACATCTCTTACTTTACATTTATAAATGATGATAAACAATTCTTGTCAAATGTTTCAGGTTATTCAGTGTGCAGTCTTATACCCATATCGTTACTTCGTACGAAAGTTGTATATAAAAAACTATCACACTCTACCTAATGTGCATCATCATCCACTTGGCACATTATTGCATGCTAGAGCTGCGGTATGGTATGCCGCTGTGCTGTGGTATGCCGCTGTAGGGTAAGCTACTACTTTTCTAACGCTGATTTCTTGCTCGAAGTACCGAGATCCTTATCTCCCTCTACGACAGGTGGGCTTTCTCATCGCCAAACAATTCATGCAAAGCACGCTTCTTGCTCCCTTTCTCTTTCTCCTCCTGCGCCGGTATCATCGGCAGCACAAGCGAGCCGTTCGAAGGGCTCAGCTCGGGCCACCACATTCCATTCTTCATAAGCCGCTCCACGATGCTCATGCTACCGTCGGTAGGCACCTTCTTATACAAACCTAAGGTCTTGAAACTGTTCACAAGATAATTGCGCATGGAATACTCCGGCACATCCTTCTTGAAGGAAAAAACCAAATTCGTCACACAAAAATCGGTGTATCCTTCCTCATCTGTAAGATGCTCAGCCCAAATCGCGTCCAACATTGGAGGTAAACAAACTACAAATTCTTTGTAACCATTCTTTATAATTTGCTCAGTCATCAGCACAAACAAGTATGTCGCTATCAAAAAGCTCACCACAAACTCGTTGGAACGACCTTCAAAAATCGGATAACCTTTCTCTATGTACTCAAGTATGTACGGCTTACTCGCAAGTCGAGCAGCAAGAGACTGCACAGAGTTGTGCATATACCACTTCCTCAAACACTCGATGTGTACAGGATGGCTACAAAGCACTTCCTCGAAATCAATCAAAGACATACTTAAATTTCAGTTCAATTTGGTAATTCTGCTTAAAATGATTATAATATCAAGGTAGAACATCTTATATACTCAAAAAACCAATTTTCAACCTCTGTAATATCGCACTGCATCGAATCGATGCTAAACCACTCGATTTTAATCGGACGGCGCCCTATTTTTCTCTTCAAAGCACCGTACGATTCTTACATTATTTTTATATATTCATTTTTGCAGATAACATGGCACCCTTCATTTTTGTCAACCCTTCATTTCAACCTCGATCCTCCCTCGTATCACTGTCGGCAGGGGGTCAAATAGGGGTGCTATTTCGTCCTCGCCACTTTTAGGGGTTAGCGTACCCTTCCACATTTACTCTTCACCCCACTCACTTAGTCGATCCCAAAATCTCCCCCTCATTTTTGTCAACCCTCCATTTCAACCTCGATCCTCGCTCGTATCACTGTCGGCAGGGGGTCAAAGAGGGGTGCTATTTCGTCCTCGCCACTTTTAGGAGTTAGCGTACCCTTCCACATTTACTCTTCACCCTACTCACTTAGTCGATCCCAAAATCTCCCCCTCATTTTTGTCAACCCTTCATTTCAACCTCGATCCTCGCTCGTATCACTGTCGGCAGGGGGTCAAGGAGGGGTGCTAATTTAGTTTGGTCATATCAGGAAATGTTGAGGGGTCAAAGAATGTTGATCGAGGACCTTGAGGGTTCCAAAAATGTCTGGAGGGGTCAAAATTGTTGAGGGATTAATTAATTTTGATCGAGGACTTTGGGGGTTCCAAAAATGTTTGGGGTTTCAAAAATGTTTGGGGGGTCAAAATTGTTGAGGGATTATTTAATTTTGTATGAGGACTTTGAGGATTCCAAGGATCTTGGGGGGTCAAAGTTGTTGAGGGGTTAATTAATTTTGGTGAGGACTTTGAGGATTCCAAGAATCTTGGAGGGGGATTCAAAGTTTGTTGAGGGTTAATTAATTTTGAGTGAGGACTTTGAGGATTCCAAGAATCTTGGAGGGGTCAAAGTTGTTAATTAATTTTGTATGAGGACTTTGAGAAAGTTCCAAGGATCTTGGAGGGGGTCAAAGTTGTTGGGGGTTAATTAATTTTGATAGAGGACTTTGGGGGATTCCAAGAATCTTGGAGGGGTCAAAGTTGTTAATTAATTTTTGGTGAGGACTTTGAGGATTCAAGGATCTTGGAGGGGGGGGTCAAAGTTGTTGAGGGGTTAATTAATTTTGAGTGAGGACTTTGAGGGGATTCAAGAATCTTGGAGGTCAAAGTTGTTAGTGGTACAATTGAGGACTTTGAGGATTCCAAGGATCTTGGGGGGTCAAAGTTGTTGAGGTTAATTAATTTTGAGTGAGGACTTTGAGGATTCAGAATCTTGGAGGGGTCAAAGTTGTTGAGGGTTAATTAATTTTGATTGAGGACTTTGGGGTTTCAAAAATGTTTTGGGGGTCAAAATTGTTGAGGGTTATTTAATTTTGATCGAATATTTGGGTTTCTATTTGGATGTAAATGGGGGAGAGCGAAGGAGAGGGGAAGAAGTCTAGATGCTGCGTAGATTTGAAGGAGTTTATTTGGGGGAGGGTGTATAAGGGGTAGAATGTAGGAGAGGTAGAAAAAGACGGGGGTTTTGAGGGGTAGTAAGTATTGGAATTAAGGTGAAATTATTTCAATTAAGGTTTAATTAAGGGGTCTATAGGGGGGTCTAAAAGGGGGTGTATCTCCAGTATAACCGATTTGCAGCCATAGTGTAGCCATATGTAACTTGCGAGGCACGTATCGTGGAGGGCTCGTGTTTTTGCACACAAAAAGGTTGCATCGGACGGCTGTCATTCGTTGATCGTTTTCGGACGTACGATCGCGCGTCGTGCAGCCTCAAAAGTAATAGATCATTCACTCTTAGTGTACCATCCCACTGGAGGCGCGATCGTACCTATCGAAGAATGGTCGTTGACACTGGTTTTTTGATCGAAGGGTTCTTGTCGATACCAGTTTTTGATCGGACGGTTCTCGTCAACTCGTCGACATCTGGTTTGGGACATCATCTTGGCCCTTACGCGCCCACCGTTTTTTGATCGGACTACTGGTATTATGTATACGAATAATACATATATTATTCGTATCACTGGTTTGGTTACGTCCTTATGGTTAGTGACCACGACCCAGTGATACGAAGTTCCTGGGAGTGCACATTGAGATCTGAATCTTATGCATGCATATAAAAGGCTTGTTGATTTCTGGTTTATCCGATCAAGATGATAATCAATTGATCATGCAATATATTTACATATATATGATTGATCATGCAATATATTTACATATATATGATTGATCATGCAATATATTTACATATATATGATTGATTATGCAATATATTTACATATATATGATTGATTATGCAATATATTTACATATATATGATTGATTATGCAATATATTTACATATATATGATTGATTATGCAATATATTTACATATATATGATTGATTATGCAATATATTTACATATATATGATTGATTATGCAATATATTTACATATATATGATTGATCATGCAATATATATATATTTATATATGATTGATCATGCAATAGATGATTCTTTCATGCAATTCGTGCATGAAAAAATCATCATCTTCTCCGATCTTGATCGGACGTTTATCGCTGCAAGTAATATCAGGGCTACCGTCTTCGCAGGACGATAAATACGTTTATGACCATGCACGTGATAGGTCATCACGTGCATGATGACCTATGCACGTCATAGGTCATCGTGCATCGATCACCTATGACGTGTGATGGTAGTACGAAATCATGATACGATATTACGCTATTACGATATATACGAAATCATGATACGATCGCCTGCTCGATATTGTTGTGATGGGATACTGTCGATATCGAAAGCCCGCTCTCGATATTGTTGAGATGGGATCGATATTAGGTCGTGCTGCGAGCTATTTAATGGAGTTTTGGTGTGAATCTTGCCATAATCACAAACTACACAGCGGCGACTCCGTTTTGTTCCACCGACGCGAGCTACAGACCTTGTGAACTTTTTCTGCTCACAAAATACATTCAGAGTAAATCATCTCTATCACTGAAGTACACAATATCAAAGTAAATCATCACCGACATGTCTGCCGACCAAGCCCCTGCCTCCTACCAGATGCACGCTCTGAACATCAAGAAGAGACTTGACCGTATCATTGAGGAGACTCCACGCAGCGATTACGCACAGGTCGACCAGACTCCAACTCCAATTGTCTTCATATCTCTAACTCCATGTCAAGTCTTATGCACGCACTATCATTGACAAGAGTTAGATGAAGTAGGTTGGTTGACTGTATTATGTTATGCATATAGCTATTATTACCTTGATCACACATCAACCTTGATCACAAAAGTTTTTGACCACTTAAATACGAAAGTATGCATCAACGTCGTTTTTGTGCATGACTTATGAATGAAGCAGTTATGAAACAATCTCTATGTACTCCAGTATGTACTGCAACGTGCTGGTGCATACAAGATTCTTGCATGAACGTGCTGGTACCTGAAACCCGTGTGCTCCGTTGCAGGGATTGTACACGCTCTTTCCCATGAAATATCCTGAAGACCGCGATCAAAATGTCGTCAAGTTTAACGAGCAGATCTACGGCAACCTTGAGGATGAGTGCTCAAGTCTTTCCGTTTCCCAGTTGTGGGAGACTCGCCAGCTGCTGGGACAGGCGGCCAAGAATCAATACGTGATTCAGCCCACCGAAAGGGTGAACTAGTATGGAAACCTGAACGATATTCTGGAAGTCGGCGCGTTGACCGCTGACGATCTGGAACGCATGTGCGTCCCCTTGTGGTTCATAGACGAGACTCTTGATCGCAAGAGCTTCACCTCCGCGCAGGTGGCGACCATGTGTCTGCTTCTGTCCACCCGCGACGTGACCGTGCAGGCGCGCTCCAATCGTCTGCTCAAGATGTACAAGGGCTCCATCACGGTTCACAGGGATCATACCACCGGCATGCGCTTCCGTGTGCTCTCAGTGCCGCCCGGATTGGGCAAAACCGCGATGGTCGTTGGCGCTGCTTTCGCGATGATGCGTAACGGCACCTTCCAGCGCATTCTCGACACCACCGATCACTGGTCCAAGCAGGTCCGTTGCACCTCCGGCGTGGGCGCCTACTTCTCCGACAGCGGCAGCGCATCGCCCACGCCCTGCGCTGCGGTGATTGTGGTGTGCCCGGATAACGTGTGGGCTTACTGGCATAACACTCTGGCGGCGCACATCGCCGAGCTGCGTTGCGCCAGCCTCTATCCGCGCACCGCGGTCGACAAATTCTACATTAAGAAGGCGCTGGAGCTTATCAGGTCCGTGGGTGTGATCGGTCGAGCTCTGGTGATGATGACCCCGACCCATTATGCCAACTTTCTCAAAGAGGGGCACAACATCGCGTGGCCTCTGACCATCTTCGATGAGTTCTCCGCGCATTGCTCTCAGTTCGGCAACTGCGCGACGCCGCTCTGTCGCGAATTCTGGGCGATGACCGCGACCCCCACCGAGATCTGCAAGTCCATCTGCGGCAACCTCAAGACCAACCCCTTTCGTGCCCTTCTCGGCGACAAATTCGCGCGCTGCGAGAGGCGGCCCTACGATCTCAACCGAACCGAAGTCACCATCTCGCAGTTCAACGAGATGGTCTGCGGAAATGTGCAGGTGCTCCTGCTCACCACCGTGCCCCGCAGCATTATCGAATGGATCATCGAGGATGTATCCGATCTGATGTATCGCGGGGTGTCCATGCTTAAGCGCGGTGCCGAGAGCAGACCCATCCGTAACCTGAACAGCATGCTGCACCAGCCGGACCACAACCCCGGTCATCGTAGGGAGACCGATCATTATTACGTCTGGAACCTGCTGGAGGATCGGACTGTGAGCAGACAGGATAAAACGGACCTCCTGATGACGATGACGGACCAGGCGGCTGTAAGGAAGCTCCTCCGAGTATCGCACTTTCGCGAAGTCGCCCTGCACGATCTGCCCAAAACTTTTCAAAACGAAGACATGAGCGAGGTTACCTTCGCCAGGTCTTACGAGCTCACGGTCGATAACAAGCGAAAGCGCAGCCGCGCCGCGAACGAGCAGGACCCGCAACCCATGGTCGACCACATCCACGTCTGGTACTGGTGGAATGCCGAGTCCGTGTGCACGCTGATCGACCTGCCCACGGTTGCGCGCATGCTGCGCGACGCGAAGCAATGCGTGGACCACACGAGCATGAGTATCGCGGACCTTTCGCGCGATCCCCGAGAACCTCACAGTGACTATCACCTGTTTCGCTTCATGAGGCAAGTCGTGTACACCGATCTGCATAACAAAGTTCAGAAGCTGGACTTGATTGAGAAGACGCTGCTCGATTCTTGGACGGAGCTCGATCGGACGATGAACCTTGTGGTCGACCAGCGCTCGCAAACCTTTCGGAAAAATTTCGCGCTGCGATCCGAAGCTTTCCAGACACCCTTCGACCTCTCCAAGATCCTGATGTGCATGCACTGCTCCTGCTGCTTCACCATGGACGATGTGCTTCGATCGGGTTGGTACATGGACAACATGAGTTACACCCTCAATAACGACGACATCGACGTGTGCAGCATCGAATACCTTCGATGTCCCGAGTGCTACCAGAAGCTGCGCATCGACGAGGGAGTGCGTCCCATGATCGAGCTCGATTTTGGAATCCGCATGCTCAAGCGTCTTGAGGATAACGACATTCAGGCCGACCCGACGCATGCCGATCAGCTGCGCAGGTTCGACGGCTTCGACTTCAGGCGCCTCCTACGGGAGGAGCACCTTTACCAAGCGACCGACGACTTCTTCTTTTTCGGCGCGGCGGCCATGCTTCACAACGTTCTCATGGAGGCCGTTCTGGTGCGAGGCATGCGACGCTTCATCTTTTTTACCGACGAGTCCCACTTTCGACGGCTCTGCGTTCCCATGTTCGAGTCCTTGCGCTTGTGGATGTTCTTGGATGGAGCTCCCACCGACATCGCGTACTGCGGCCTAAAGGATGGTCAGCGACCCGGTACTTCGACCTGTAAGGTCAAATCGCTCAACCTGGATTGGTACAAGAGCGTCGACCCGGCGAATGAGGTTCGAGCGCTCTGGATGAACGGGCGAGGTTACGACGCCGAGGAAACTCACGGCATGAATCTGGCGGGCACCAACGTTATCTTCTTCATCGGTCACTGTCACAACTACGTGCAAGCCGTCAGCCGCGGACTGCGAGCTGGAGTCGGTCTGACCGATCGCACCAAGTATTTGACCGTGTACAAAGTGTAGGCCGGCTCTTGGGCCACCGAACGTGAACATTGTTCTAGCCACACATTGTTATAGCCAACATTGTTCTAGCCATTGTTGTGCGATGAGACAGCCGATATGGATACAATGTCAGACCCGAATCTGTAATGATGCTGTTATATGTCAAATATTATTGTAACACTCTGCAAAGATTTTTGCACAACTAGCATATCCGCGACACGTACTTATGGTTTGACGATTGTTGCTGACATTGTTTGTGTATTCACGATTT
Organism: Cymbomonas tetramitiformis; assembly: GCA_001247695.2. NCBI lineage: Eukaryota > Viridiplantae > Chlorophyta > Pyramimonadophyceae > Pyramimonadales > Pyramimonadaceae > Cymbomonas > Cymbomonas tetramitiformis. The sequence continues at coordinate 45,506 of LGRX02031983.1, read as the reverse complement.
TGTCGTATTTTGCCACCCATATTGTTTGTCTCGCAAACCTGCGTGCACTTTAAGATAGCAATAAGAGACCTATATGTATGATGCGTAAAGAATACAGTAAACACTCGATTTTAAGAAAACAGGAATTTTAGAACACATAACACTCCATATTTAAGATTTCTATATAAATAAGAAAATTGCTAGGCTGACCTGACTATCAATTTTCTTATTTATATAGAAATCTTAAATATGGAGTGTTATGTGTTAAATATTGTGAAGAAATCAAAAAAGCTGGCTACTTTCTTATTGGCGGGTTTTCTTATTACTGAGTGATTACTGTATAACCATCGTTTGTTCAAAGTTCGTAAGGTCGCTCGACTTATCGTAAAATAATATTGAGATGCCTTTGAACGGAGATGGTGGCCATGTTGACACCAGCGGTCGCGTGAGTGAATCTTCTTTTTTCAAAATCATCGGATTTCAGCTCCTTGTGCCCGTGATACCACGTAGAAGGATACCATCACCTCACGATCCCTGTCCTTCTTCGCCTCGACGCTGACCCCACGTTCGCGACACTATATATACCGTATTCAATTATCGTATAAAGGTGTGTCGCTCGCTGCTACATGGACGATGAAAAGAAGTTCCAAATCTAGCGCGACACGCGTCGACGAAGCGACGCCGGAGAGTAAGCGCGATCTTTTAACGAAGCGCACTCCGACGAGCACGGTCGTCCTCGCTGTTCTGCTGTTCACCGGTGTGTTCGGTGCGATGTACGGTCTGGGAATTCTTCCTGATGGATACTTTCATCTGTACTCGTCCGAAGTTAAATTTCTTGACTCCTACGTTATAGACGAACCTTACAAAGCCGCCATCGCTTTGAGTTGCACCGCCTTCTTGACTTATTACAACGTGTACGTCCGACGTAAACTTTCGGCATGGCAGATCAACTATCTCAACTCGCCGCTCGTGCCTCGTGAAGAGCTGGACGATCGTTTGAAAATACAGTTGACCATGTCGACGTTCACCATCTTCTTGTCCCTATCTAGCGCTGTAAACATCTTCTTTATGTTTTCCAACTTTTGGTTCTTGGTCGCACAGACCCTCGCGACGATCATCGTAACCGTTCGCATGACAGACCGCTTCTTGAAAGAGAAAAGTGTTCGTCGTTCGACGTTGGACGACGGCGACGCGAATAAGGTGCTCGACGTATGAACTCGAAATCGACACGTCGTGCGGTCATGACGCATATGACGCACCCTTAGCTCAGCTTGAGGTGTTGCTTGCTAGAGTGAGTATTAGTTTACGTATCGTATTGATACTACTACTACTACTACTACTACTACTGTACTGTATTAGTTTACGTATCGTATCGATATACGTCGCGATATTTTTGCGAAAGTTTCGATTATATTCGACTATAAAAGACTCGACAAGAGTCCATCGTTTCATTTTCTGATCGTCCGCACTGTAAACGCAGCTCATGGCTTTGTATGAAACGTTGAACGCGCAGCGTGTGCAGCTCACTTCCGATTCTTGGTACATTCACGTTCCTCATGTGATGACCGTATCGCGCGACGTTTTTGAAGAGCTTTGGAGTCTAAGAGATGGCTTTGAGCAACAGCACATAAGCATGTTTGGAAAACGCATACCTATACCTCGCAGACAAGGTTTGTTTTCGATGTACGACATTTCGTATGATTTCAGCGGTATGTCCGTACCGAGTCAGCCGATAACTTCTCACCCGTATCTGCGGAGTGTGCTCGAACAAGTTTCCAGTACCCACAATGCCGTTTTTGCCAACTGGTACGAATCGGGAAAGGACTCCGTAGGATGGCACAGCGATGCCGAGAAAGAGTTGACACCGGGCAGTTGTATTATCAGCATCAGCCTGGGCGCAACTCGCAGTTTTAAAATTAAAAAAAACCGAATTGCCAGTGCGAATCGGATCAACTCAAATTTGAATTGCAAGATGGAGACGTATTCATTATGGGCGGCCTTTTTCAGCGTGAATTTCTACACGAGGTACCTAAAAAAAAAAGATGGTAGGAGATCAGAGACGAATCAATCTTACGCTTAGAAATTTTGATTTGCAGGCGAAAACACAGAATAAGCGAAAGAGGGACCTGTGAACAAAGTTTAACTAGGATTTGCAGCGACCACTGTAAATGTATTTATGCACTGGGGTATTGTGTTGGCCCTTAGTGTTTATGTATCTAGTTATTACTTCTGCAGCGGTGTTTTTTATGACAGCCTTCAGCTTGAGACAAGTACTGCTGCACCGCTTAGTGTCTAAGATCGGTGATGGCTGATCATCGTAGGGAGCTATCTTAAACTCATTTTTAGGCGAAATATACCAGGTTGTATGAAAATTTAAGTTAGCAGCCCCTGCTAAACTTAGGTATATGTAGGTTCCGTCAAAATGTAGGAGAAACGATTCCGCGTCCGCATCTTGGAATCGCATCCTCGTTAACTCACCGGTATCGGAATTGACGTGTACGCGTTTTGTTAGGTCGGTATCTCGGAGTCCGATTTGATTGAATACGTACGTATTCACAATCTCGTAATCCTTCTTTACTTGAACGATCGCTTTTCCTAACGGCATAAATTGAAACGTTGAGCCGTTAACGAGTATTTCGCTAGATAGGAATGGGAATCTATATAGAGAATTTTTGTCAGATTGAAAAATGACCATCTTAAATAATTTATTGGTATCTTTGTGTTTAATTTCAGTTTGTTCGGTCATTTTTCGTAACGAGAAAACATAGTTATCGGACATTTTGATTCTGGTGACACACACGTGAGCATCGACGTTTGTTTTCTCGTAGTTGCCGTTCTCGAGTAATCTCAAGTTTAATTGTTGATCATCATCGGGAGCGGTCGATTCGACATCCATACGAAAAGTCCGAGAGATGCTCTGACCGTTTTTTGTGGAAATCACGATAACGTGTTGTAGCGCCAAATCGTTCTCGCAGAACGTAGTTGTCGGTACATATTCTTTATCAAAGCGGTCGAAGCATGTTTTATACTTGTCTAAGTTATCGCATATATAACGCGAGCAGATAGGTTTGAATTCTCGTTTAAGATGCTTATTTATTGCGCGCAATTTGTCGTAATTGTCATACTCCTCATTTGCTAAAAACAGATCCGCGATTATCGGTAAGATGTTCACCGTCGTTGAGTATTTTATTGCTTTGGTTTTGTGATTGGAATCACCTTGTGAAATTTCCCTGATTGTCAAATCTTCGACCGCTCCGCTGTTCTCGTCGAAATTATCTTGTGTACAACATCCTTGACACGACATTTTTTAGTTTCGACTTTATTACTACGACTGGTGTGTATGTATATTCATATATACAGTATTATATATAATATGCATAAAGATCGACCGTAAATTCCATTCATGAGGGTCATACATTTTAAAGAAAATCATCATCAATCTTGTTGACCACTTTACTCTCTTAACCTATTTTGCAAATAAATACCTTTCGGCGAGCATTTCCTTTATTGTTGATCGGTTTCTGCAGTCACGAGCGGTGGGTTAGAGTTGCAGTAAAACTCGTATTTGTGTATATGTATAAACATACGTATATATATACGTGTTTAGGCGTAGTAAGGACTCTTATGATTTGCAAAGATGTCTATAACAATGAGTATGCCTTTTATTGAACGAGTAAATTATCCGGATACGCCGGACGAAAAGGAGTGCGATCTGTGCGGTATCTGTTTAGAGTGCGTTTATGACACGACGAAATATAACGCGTTTCAGCTACCATGTTCGCATATATTTCACTTCGATTGCATATCAGAGTATAAAAACTTTGAAGCGAATGGGCCATGTCCTATGTGTCGAAGAGCCCTTACCTTCAAAGATTTGGGCATAGTTAAAGTGTCCGACATCATACAATCCTGCGAATCGTGGGGAGTTAATGATTCACGATGCAACAAGCTGCTCAATGATTATTTGATACAATCACAAACTTTAGACTCGTATGATGTACAAAACCTTTGCAAATGTTTCGGACCTGACGATTCACGGTGCAACGAAGTGCTCGATGCATATCTGGCACAACGACAAAGCTTAGATTTTTATGATGTAGAAAGGCTTTGCGAATATTTCGGAACTAATGATACAAAGTGCGACAAAGTGCTTACTGCATATTTGAAAGAAGGAGCTCCAAGCCCATATGTTGTAAAAGCGCTTTGCAAATGTTTTGAATTTGACGATTCAAAGTGCGACAAAGTGTTCAATGCATATCTGGCACGACAAGAAGCCCCAGACTTGTTTGATATAATAATGTTTTACGAAATTTTCGGACCTACCGATGCACGGTGCGACGAATTGTTCAATGCATATATGGCACAAGTACCAAGTTTTGATGCGTATGAAGTAGTAAACCTTTGTAACTGTTTCGGACCTAACGATCCAAGGTGCGCCAGAGTGCTCAATGTATATATGACACAACTATCAGGTCTGGCCGCGTATGAAGTAGAAAACCTTTGCAAATGTTTCGGACCTAACGATCCAAAATGCGCCAGAGTGATCGACGCATATCTAGCACAAGTACCAAGTCTTCATTCGTTTGAAGTAGTAAACCTTTGCAAGTATTTCGGACTTGACGATCCAAGGTCCAACAAAGTGTTCAATGCATATATGGCACAAGTATTAAGTCTTCATTCGTATGAAGTAGTAAACCTTTGTAAATGTTTCGGACCTGACGATTCAAAGTGCAACGAAGTGTTCAATGCATATATGGCACAAGGACCAAGTATTCATGCGTATGAAGTAGAAAACCTTTGTAAATGTTTCGGACCTGACGATCCAAGGTGCGTCAGAGTGCTGAATGTATATATGGCACAACTATCAAATTTGGCCGCGTATGAAGTAGAAAACCTTTGCAAATGTTTTGGACCTAATGACCCAAAGTGCGCCAGAGTGCGCAATGCATATCTGGCACAACAACAAGCCACAGACTCGTAGGCTGTTAGACGGCTTTTTCAATATTTCGGCGGGCTTAGTATTACGCAACGCGCCAGATTAAGAGCTGTATTTGCAGCGGGGCATATTTTAAAGCGTATACAAATCTTTATAATATTCATAATATTGCCTGCATTACGATTTCCACACACTATGCCTACCTTTATCCACACAGTAATCGCCGTGTATGTTTAAGTTTTACAGATCTTGGATTTGACGGATATTTTAATGATCTAATACACGCGAATGACACGTCTTATATATCTCTCTCTCTGCATCCGTAAATAATATAAGCAGTCATTGCCAACACCATACATAGGCCTTCCGGCCGCATCTACTGCAGGCACGCGCACTCCGCCAGAGCGTCCAGTCCGGTCACCGAGCGCAGGTACCTCTCGTGGCGGTAAACGGCGGTGTAGTGCGCTAAACACTCAATGAATATCGGATTGCAATGTCAAAACATGATGAACACATTATGTACTCTCTGTATATACACACGAAAACGTCGAAACAAGGAGTACTATAAATAATCCGACACAGATAGTCAAAGTAGTAACATAAAAACAATATGTTTTATGTGATCAAATCATGATGTGCACTTCAAGCTAAATCCAAAAGCAAGTCCTGATCTACATATAAATAACGAGATGCTTATCTATGGGATTCGGCGACATCCGTAAGCCACGTGCGACCGCCTGCGTTCTGTTTTTAGGAAAATCGACAAAAATGGTGCAATCCGCTCTGCGCGCATCAAATCCGTATACCTCCTGATGCGTAGGGCTGGAATCAGATGACAAAAAAAGCAACTTCGGTTTATCTGTCATCGTGTTAAACCATGCCAGATTGGAGCTCATCTTGACGCGCCTCTGTTCCATGTCAGCCTGCTTGGTCAGTTTGCGTTTCTTGGACGATTCACCATTCTGAGTTGCAGGTTCAAGTAGGTCCGCCATAGACGAGTCACTCACAGGTTGATCGTAATACTGTCTGGTTTCCAAGCACAGGAGCTCGGAGAGCAAATTCGCCAAAAGTCGAAGGGTCGCTCGATTGTCGTCCGTCACGTACAGAAGTATGCGCTTCACGATCGGATCGTTCCGAATCAGAGACCCGATCAGAAGAAATAGATACTTAAAAGATGGGTACTCAAGATCACTTGATGTGACGGATTTCCAATTGGCCTCGCAAGCCTGAATTACAGATTGCAGATCTTGTCCAGAAAGTTCGGAATTGAGAATCCGATGTAGATCGCGCTGATAGACAACTTTATCAAAGTCGACGAGCTTACTGTTCCCAAGCGTGAGTGGCGATAGGTAGCCGCAGCTAGGGCAGATCATACGTTGGTACTTCGCACGGCAGAGGCGCACACAATAATCGCTCTCGTCAAAGCCCCAGCCACAGCGTGTGCACATAAGGGAGTGATTCTGTGACTGCCTGCGGGTGATCAGAGTCTTGATGGCGCTCACGCGATTCTTAAATTCCGTGTCAGAGGTATCCAAAGACATGTCCTGAAGAAACTGTTCCATAGATTCTTGATTCGCCACCGGCTTTATCATCTGCACGCGGTTGGTGGGCACGATGTAGGTAACTTCCTGAGTGGTCTTTGGTGGACCTCTCACCCTTCGACCTTCTGCTGCAGCGACGGGTACAACACTAACCGTCACGTGGCCAGCGATCAGACTGTGACAGTTTGATCCAAGCACATATTGCTGTGATGATTGAGTTACCAATCCTTCATCTGCATCGGCGCCCGCATCATTAACCGCCATCTGTTCTTCATCTGATTTTTTATCGTGCTTCGGCTTCTTACGACCGCGACACACCTTGAGCACCAAAACATGTTCAGCCAAGAGCTGGGAGAGTGTTTCATCTGAAACTGGGGTCACCCCATCAAAACATACTATCCGATCTCTTTTGAAGGTGATTGTGTTGTCCTCGACGCTGACAGTGTAGTCCTGATACCGCTTGACAGCGCTGAAGAAAGAGCGGCCGATCTTGTTCTCGTATCTGTCCATGAGCGGAAACTTGACCACGGTCGCAGGAGTTAGCTCGGCCATCTCTTTGATCATCCAATCGAAAAAGAAGCTGTCCATAACACAATATGCCTGTTTTCTGACGTTCCCGCGAATACTGTCTAGTTGTTTATCGATGACCTCTTTAGTAATCGTGCCAGTGGCCGGAAGACACAAGTTGTCTCGAATCTGAAAGCATTGCTGTTCAGCGCAAAGAATTTTCGCGTTAAACATGTGCTCATATATGTGTGGCCGATTAAGGCTAGCCAGCTCGGAAACAAGTTCAGTGGTGTTGGCAGAGAGAAAGAATACGCGTTGGCACAGCGGCTTGAGAGGATCGCCCACCAATGGAAGAGGGTCGTCGATGACCAAGGACACGAATGGCTTGTCCTTGAATGCATGTAGCAACGCACCGAGCATATTCTTGTCACACACGGTAATAAGAGATACACCGCGTTGCAGTTGCTTCAGCGTGCTCATGTCGTCCACTCTACACTTAGCGGATTGAATCGCACGTTGATCAATGATTGAGTGTCCCCGACCACCGCGATATCTACACGTTGTCCGCCATTTTCATGCTCCTTGCGTACAAGTGCATTTTGCCATGTTCCAATAAGGGATGCGTCTACCGCGATGATGCACATACGATACATGAATGTCAGTTCTTCCTCCATAGAGTCGTCACCGTCTTCGGCAGTTAAACCGATCGTGTTGTTCCCGTAGATGTTGCTGGTCCAGCTGGTCATGCTGGACAAAGTGGCCTGCATCTTGTGTGTGCTCAACAGAGTGTATATGATCTCAGCGGTTATGTAGGTCTTTCCACCACCCGCAGGTATATTCAGAAAACGGGTGACGCACCCGGTGTTGGCCCAGTTATCCACCAAGGTCGCCCTATGAGTGAATTTCTCGTTTTCTCCTTAAGATGAGCGTTCAATGTGGCGGTCAAGGTGTCGTAATCCACATACTCGACCTTACTGGTCAATTGCGTGCCACTCGCCTGAAATTCGGCCTGTTTGTTCGCCATCGTGCTCACGCGAGATAAAAGAGTAGCTTTCTCGAGCACTGCGCGAGTCGCATCTGTGGGATCCGTGCTGACGCAATCCAGAATGAGTGCAAACTGACAGGCGGTAAAATAGCATCTGACGCCATCAGCATCAAAGAAGTAGGTACGAATGATGTTCAGGGTGCTGCGTTCAATGTGAAATAATTTTACCAATCGTGAGCAAGTGCTCATGTAAGACACGACATCAGCAAGCCCGTTAATGAGCAGGAGCTCCTGCGTCATCTGCTCGACCTGAAAATCCATGGAAGGAACCTGGGTGGTGGCACAAATGGCCGAGCGAAAATAATCCAACGCGTCACTACCTTCAGGATTCATCACAGACTTTTTGATCACACTAGAAGGTAATCGGTCAGCCCAACAGTGGAGGTTATCCTTCTCCGTATCGTCCTGACAAAGAACAAGCATGCGCAGAAAAGTCTTGCCCGCGTTAGTACCAGTGCTGTCATGTATCAGCCTGTTGAACAAGTCTTCGTCGTGTCTATGATCTCGATCGTCTGTGCACATCTTCCGGAGATAAAACGAGACGTTCCTCATCATCAATTGCTGCAGAACATCTCTCTGTTCACTATCGGTGAGTGTGGTGTACGTCTCATGATTTGTCACTGTGTGGCCAAATTGATCCATCAGATTATCCTCAGTCAGAATCGGCAGGTCGCGCAGATTAGCAATACTTGCTGGACATTCTTCTGTCAGAAGATTAGTCAAGTCCGTGCCATGTTCATTCTCGATCAAAGCTGTATCATCTGCAGCTTGAACATCGATATCTGCTGTCGGATGAGTACCCAAACCTGTGTCATTCTCATTCTCGTGTAGAGCTGAAGTGTGTTCACCTTGGGTGTCGGTATTGTCTGTCGGCGTATCAACAGTGTCGGTCTGCTGCTGATCGCCTGCGGGTGGCTGGTTGTTTTCGTTTTCGAAGGTAGCAGCAAACTTATTTTCATCATCGGTATCGACATCATTATCAGATGATTCCAAGTCTGCATCCGCTTCATCATCATCGTCGTCGTCGTCGTCATCATCATCATCATCATCATTCTCGCTAAGATCTTCTTCTTCATCATCTTCAGAGTCATCATCTTGATCTACATCCTCTTCCTCCTCCTTTCTTTGAGACTCTTCTGGTAAATTTTGAGCATCACGAGATGAACCTGCTTCATTATTGTTGGCCCTAGCAGAGTTGCTTCTCACAGTTCCTCGTGTTCTCATATTTCGCTGTGTTGCCGAAAGTCTTCTTTCCTGTTATTTTCAACGCAATATTCAGTTCTTCATTATCACGTTGCAAATTTGTAAATCACTTTAGGAACTCACCAACTTAGTTTTTCCAATTGACTGGTTACGCGTGATTCTGGTCATGGTGTATTCGCAAAGAAAAGGTAGCACAAAACGAAAATCTCAATGCTTTGATGAGCGTGGAAGAGTGGTGTTGAGCAAAGCAAATGGTGTAAAATGAACTGAAGTTGGAAAACTACCAGTATTTATGAAAAACTCGACGTCCTTCTCTTACCAAATCCTTTTATTATCGCGTCCTCTTCTTCGATACGTTCGATGGATGTGTTCAAATATTTACACGTGATTCGTCCACGTTATGCTGAATTTGCTGTACCATATCGAAACACAAGGTATTTCTTATCTTTCGATCGATATTTCTCGTTTTTAGATAACCTTACGTCACATTCGATTGGTTCTGATGATCGAATAATCAGATTCTGTTCATATTTATATTGTGCGACGAAGCTTAACATATCACATATCGTCAGATTTGAATAATCGCATTCTTGATGTTAAAAAATACTTCAATATATCGACCATGAACGTAACTGTCCACGAATGCGTAAAAATTCAAAGCATCAATGAGATTCAACCACGTTTGAGGTATAAAATACGAACACGTGTGTTTTATGTGAGATTCCGATCATAACAAACAAATATCGATATATCAATATTCGATCGAACGCGATATTATTTGTTTGGTACATTTTGTCTTTAAAGGGCTTGGTTTGGTCACTTCTTTTCATTTCTTCGTGCTTGATCATTATGAACTCCACACACAACGTAACTGAGTTTTGGACAAAAGCCAAAGCGGCGCAACATTTTCAAGACTTTAGTGCAAGTGTTAAAATGAATATATGTCGTTCTATACAAGCAGCGTGTAGAAGTCTTGGTGCCTCTTTTAGACGTGCACCGGTCTTGGCTCAAGCAGATATGATGCTGCCCAAAAATGCGATTTACCAGTTTTATCTTTGCCATATATCGGTAAACATGCGATACCCATATGTAGTCCTCTGTTTTATGCCCCTCGTGAACTTTTGACGAAAAACACCGCAGGTATGGTCAATGTGGTTGGCTTTGCTGTTGCAGATTGCTATGTAGATCACCCTGTTTTTTTTATTGTCAAGGACAACGTAAGTGATCTGCATCTTTTGTCCGACGACGACGTTTACATATCAGTTGATGAGACCACATCCATTGTTTCCACCTACGTGATTAGTTCCAACAATTGTGCGCAAGGCACATCTTCTGCTGATATTGATTCTCAAGTATCGGATCATCTGCTACAGAAAATTACAGACTCGGTAGTTGAAAAGTCGGCACTTAAGTTTGAAGAGTTGTATACAAAAATAGGCCGGGTGGAAGATGAATTCAAGCTCAGAACCTCGCCATTGATAAATGATGTCAATCAGTGTAAAAAAGCACTTCGTATACTTATGAAAAGAAAGGTAGAAGAAGGCGGAATCGAAGTACCTTTAAATACCGACCGAAATGAAAGTTGTACACCTACAAATACATCTTGCAAGGTCAATCAGCAGAAGGTTGTGGAAGTTTGTAAAACTGCTAAGAGTTCAAACAGTGATTCTCCGAGAAAGAATTTAGTGATACCTGAGAAAAATGAAAGTAATATGACTCCTACTTACGACAAGTCACAGGTGGCAAGTAGAAATGCACCTAGAATTTCAAATGAAGATTTTTACACTTACATGAACTCTTCTTAAGGATTTGCATTAACAATTTAAGGTTTTGTGTATGTTTATATGTAATTTGTAAACGATTCTTGATAAGTTTTTTGGATTAGGTTTGTTTTGAAAGTGATGCTTCATCAAAGAGATTGTATATGCATTTTTTTGTCACACGCAAAAAATGCGCATATCTTTCATTTCCGTGTTTAAAAATATGCTAAGTTCAAAACTCACTATCGATCACTTTACACTTTTTACGTATCACAAAAGGTTACAATTTCATTATAGAAGTGTAAAAATCGCGCGCGTTTTTTTGACTTCATATTCACCAAGATGTCGAGTTGAAAAATCACCAACAGTCGCCCAACATTTTTTAACAAGAATCGATTTTTACCAACAAATATTTTTACGATTAGTGAAATCACAAAAATTTACACCTTCATTCTGAAAGTGAAAAAAACGCGCGCGTTTTTTTTTTCAGATGTGAAAAAAAACGCGCGCGTTTTTTTGACTTTGAATTCGTCAACATGTTGAGTGGAAAAATCACCTATGGTCACCCAATTTTTTTTCGACGAAAGTCGATTTTCACCAAATATATTTTTACGATTAGTGAAATCACAAAAATTTACACCTTCATTTTAAAAGTGAAAAAAACGCGCGCGTTTTTTTTTGTGAAAAAAACGCGCGCGTTTTTTTACTTTTAATTTGTCAACATGTTGAGTGGAAAAATCACCTATGGTCGCCCAACCTTTTTCCGACGAAAGTCAATTTTCACCAAATATATTTTTACGATTAGTGAAATCACAAAAATTTACATCTTCATTTTGAAAGTGAAAAAAACGCGCGCGTTTTTTTTTTCAGATGTGAAAAAAAACGCGCGCGTTTTTTTTACTTTTAATTTGTCAACATGTTGAGTGGAAAAATCACCTATGGTCGCCCAACCTTTTTTCCGACGAAAGTCAATTTTCACCAAATATATTTTTACGATTAGTGAAATCACAAAAATTTACATCTTCATTTTGAAAGTGAAAAAAACGCGCGCGTTTTTTTTTTCAGATGTGAAAAAAAACGCGCGCGTTTTTTTTACTTTTAATTTGTCAACATGTTGAGTGGAAAAATCACCTATGGTCGCCCAACCTTTTTTCCGACGAAAGTCAATTTTCACCAAATATATTTTTACGATTAGTGAAATCACAAAAATTTACACCTTCATTTTGAAAGTGAAAAAAACGCGCGCGTTTTTTTTTCCATATGTGAAAAAAACGCGCGCGTTTTTTTTAACTTTAAATTCGTCGACATGTTGAGTGGAAAAATCACCTATGGTCGACCAACTTTTTTTCCGACGAATGCCGATTTTCACCAAATATATTTTTACGATTAGTGAAATCACAAAAATTTACACCTTCATTTTGAAAGTGAAAAAAACGCGCGCGTTTTTTTTTCCATATGTGAAAAAAAACGCGCGCGTTTTTTTTAACTTTAAATTCGTCAACATGTTGAGTGGAAAAATCACCTATGGTCGACCAACTTTTTTTCCGACGAATGCCGATTTTCACCAAATATATTTTTACGATTAGTGAAATCACAAAAATTTACACCTTCATTTTGAAAGTGAAAAAAACGCGCGCGTTTTTTTTTCCATATGTGAAAAAAAACGCGCGCGTTTTTTTTAACTTTAAATTCGTCAACATGTTGAGTGGAAAAATCACCTATGGTCGACCAACTTTTTTCCGACGAATGCCGATTTTCACCAAATATATTTTTACGATTAGTGAAATCACAAAAATTTACAACTTTCATTCAAAGTGAAAAAACGCGCGCGTTTTTTTTCCAGATGTGAAAAAACGCGCGCGTTTTTTTAACTTTGAATTCTTCAACATGTTGAGTGGAAAAATCACCTATGGTCGACCAACCTTTTTTCCGACGAAAGCCGATTTTCACCAAATATATTTTTACAATTAGTGAAATCACTAAAATTTACACCTTCATTTAGAAAGTGAAAAAAACGCGCGCGTTTTTTTTTCCAGATGTGAAAAAAAACGCGCGCGTTTTTTTAACTTTGAGTTCGTCAACATGTTGAGTGGAAAAATCACCTATGGTCGCCGAACCTTTTTTCCGACAAAAGCCGATTTTCACCAAATATATTTTTACGATTAGTGATATCACAAAAATTTAGACCTTCATTTTAAAAGTGAAAAGAACGCGCGCGTTTTTTTTTCCAGATGTGAAAAAAAACGCGCGCGTTTTTTTAACTTTGAGTTTGTCAACATGTTGAGTGGAAAATCACCTATGGTCGCCCAACCTTTTTCCGACGGAAGCCGATTTTCACCAAATATATTTTTACGATTAGTGAAATCACAAAAATTTACACCTTCATTTTGAAAGTGAAAAAACGCGCGTTTTTTTTCCAGATGTGAAGAAAAAACGCGCGCGTTTTTTTAACTTTGAGTTCGCCAACATATTGAGTGGAAAATCACCTATGGTCGCTCAACCTTTTTCCGACGGTAAAGCCGATTTTCACCAAATATATTTTTACCATTAGTGAAATCACAAAAATTTACACTTTCATTTTGAAAGTGAAAAAAACGCGCGCGTTTTTTTTTTACATCTGGAAAAAAAAACGCGCGCGTTTTTTTAACTTTGAATTCGTCAACATGTTGAGTGGAAAAATCACCTATGGTCGCCCAACCTTTTTTCGACGAAAGCCGATTTTCACCAAATATATTTTTACGATTAGTGAAATCACAAAAATTTACACCTTCATTCTGAAAGTGAAAAAAACGCGCGCGTTTTTTTTCAGATGTGAAAAAAAACGCGCGCGTTTTTGACTTTGAATTCGGCCAACATGTTGAGTGGAACATTACCTATGGTCGCCCAACCTTTTTTCCGACGAAAGCCGATTTTCACCAAATATATTTTTACAATTAGTGAAATCACAAAAATTTACAACTTCATTCTGAAAGTGAAAAAAACGCGCGCGTTTTTTTTCCAGATGTGAAAAAAAACGCGCGCGTTTTTTTTTGACTTTGAATTCGTCAACATGTTGAGTGGAAAATTACCTATGGTCGCCCGACATTTTTTCCGATGAAAGCCGATTTTCACCAAATATATTTTTACGATTAGTGAAATCACAAAAAGTTACACCTTGATTGTGAGAGTGAAAAAAACGCGCGCGTTTTTTTTTCCAGATGTGAAAAAAAACGCGCGCGTTTTTTTGACTTTGAAGTCGTCAACATGTTGAGTGGAAAAATCACTTATGGTCGCCCAACCTTTTTTCCGACGAAAGCCGATTTTCACCAAAAATATTTTCACGATTAGTGAAATCACAAAAAGTTACACCTTGATTTTGAGAGTGAAAAAATCGCGCGCGTTTTTTTTCCGGTCAAGTTCCGCGTACATGTTAGGGATATAACCCTGCAGTTCTCGGGTTGTAGCCCATTACACCCAAGGCGCATCGCAATTCTACGACCGGCCCGTCACCTACGGTCTTTCCGTGCGCAGCAAGAAACCGTACGACATCAGCAGCAGGCAAGCGAAGAAAAGCAGGTTCGACGTGTATCTCAGACTTTTGTGTTGAGTTTGGTATGAACCTCGCGAACGAAGTTTGTTTGTAATATTGTCCTAAATTTTTTTACCGTGAATAGATTTGCGACACACGCTTACTGCTCATGCACGTAAGCGTGTCGCGACATACGCTTTAGGCCATCATTTATGCATCATGCCGAACACCGATTATACTTAGAAATATATATTATACTTAGAAAACAAAGATTTTTCGTCAAATATATAAGAAACGTTTGCCAAGAAATTATCACAGTAAAGGCCCGCAAGCGTGAAAACGTCGTCACTCGTGCGGGCGAAACTCGAGCGTTTGGTTTTAGCAAATCGACAGTCGCCGTTCCGAGGCGTTGTGCCGTCGACGGTCGATCCTTTGGAAGCGTTGCAAGCTTTGGGCGTCAGTCAGGCCTGCCTCGGTTAGCATGCACCTCGGAACTGTGCTCACGTCATTCATGTCGCAGAGGCCTGCCATTCAAAAATCGGGTTCTGAAAATAAATCAAAGCTTTGTACCGGACGTATAACGAGGACCTTCTTACTCTTCGAATTACGCACCTTGAAAATGGGCCTTCGCATCGCAACGAACCGTTATTATGTCCGTCTCGATAACCGTAACGCTCAGCGACGTCAGCAGCATGGCGAAATACTCCTCCGCGATAAACGAACCTCGTTTTGAAAAATTGTACGGTCGTGACAGTGTCAATCCGCACTCGTCAAGAATCTGTAGCACAACATCTCGACGTCCGAACATCTGTTTATCGTCATATCCAAAAACAGGATATCTGACTGACGTCACCACGTCCTTTTCCTGCAGAAACGGCATGATCGCAAAGCGCATGGGTCGTGGATAGTGATGATCGCTTCTCAACCACACAACGTAATCAAAGTTCGAGCGCGTATGAACACGCTCGTAGTTACGTACGTGCTTTGCACCCACGTATCTCGTGTACGCGCTGATAAAATGCTGAAAGGCGGGGATGCCCCAGTTATTATAGCGATGGGACCAGCTTTCGTGAAGCTCATAATCCAACGTTTCGGTACACGTGTAGCGACGATGCCGACATAAACTTTCCGGTGGTCTTCGAGTGTTAATTTCAAACGTGTCACGGTAATTTACAGCTAACTTATTTTGCGGAATATTGTAGCATAAGAATGCGCCCAGAAGCGTGACGTCATATTGATTTTGTCGCAGAGGTGACAATACATTGGACTTAATACTTGGCAACACGTAATCGTATGTGCGGTATCCGCCCGTCACAAGGACGCACACTCTAGGCGTTTTATCGGTTATTTTGTAGGAGCGCAATTGATAAACCAACATAGCGACATACAACCCAACAACTAACATAAACCAAAGCACGGTCGCAAACATTATTGATCGCATCGCTATAGTATGGCAATTTTTTAAGAGTCTGTATATATATAACATATACGGATTTTATAAAACGACGCAAACATCTTAAGACACGAGGTTCCAATTCGGTTGTGTTTCTAGATTCCTAAACGCTTTTACGTGCCTTTATGAATACTGTGACAGCAACTTTCAAATTAAATATGATAATTTTATAAAAAGCGGAGTTCTCTTGTTTTGCCATATGCCCAACAACCTCGTAAAATACATCATGCGCGGGCTGCGGGCTTCGGGCCGAGCGCTGAGGGCAGCTCATCCGCGAACGAAAAAAAGACGGCCCTGGCGTTCACCTAAAAATTTTGTGTTTATTAAAAGCCTGAAAACTGGGTTTGTACGTACACCCGTATCCGCTTGCTCGAGGTTCGCTATTCGAATAAGACACGCGGAACATGATCGCGCGCGTTTTTTTGACTTTGAATTCGTCAACATGTTGAGTGGAAAAATCACCTATGGTCGCCCAACCTTTTTTCCGACGAAAGCCGATTTTCACCAAATATATTTATACGATTAGTGAAATCACAAAAATTTACATCTTCATTCTGAGAGTGAAAAAAACGCGCGCGTTTTTTTTCCAGATGTGAAAAAAAACGCGCGCGTTTTTTGACTTTAAGTTCGTCTACATGTCGAGTGGAAAAATCACCTATGGTCGGCTAACATTTTTGCCGACGAAAGCCGATTTTCAGCAAGAATATTTTCACGATTAGTAAAATCACAAAAATTTACACCTTCATTCTCACATGTGAAATAGTGTTGCTTCATGAAGTTAAGCAGGTGGTTGTCACTGTGAGGGTCGCGGGGATTTGAATAAGACACTATCAACACTACAAACCTCGAAAGATTATTACAACAACGACAAAAACCAAATATGATAGTAGCAGATAAAGAATTTTGAAGTTGTCGTGATAACGTAAGCGTAAGTACGATATATGATACTTATCTGTTGGTATAGTTGATGCGTGAAAAAGGTATTGCTGACGTGAGATATACAGAGAAGTTCAGTCAAAACAGGATGTGAAGCACAACATAAGATAAGTGTGCTATAAAACAATTATAACATAAAACTCAAACATGTATATCTTACCGATACTAAATGTGTTTCATGAGTCATATAACATCACAGAGACCTACTCAGGCATAAACTGCGGTAGGTATAATCTAAGCTTTCGCGACTTTCTTCTTCTGTGAGCTCACATTGTCCGACTTGCGTTTGATATCTTTCTCAGAGTTGCATCCATTTCGATGCTTAGTGTCTAACAGAGTCTGCAAGACGTGCAATGACTTGTTCATGGAATTGACATTGTTGTCGCACAAGCTGATGTTGTCTGCTGCGTTGTTGATCAGATCGGTATCTGCGTCCTTGTCAAGATCGACCATAGATTCTTGAAAAAGCTCGGTAGCCATATTCTGCTTACTGTCCTGAATGGAGTGCATCCACTCTTCCACCGTAAAAAGGCTCTTGTGCGTCACTTCATCGTCCTTTGTACTCAGAACAGTGCGTGTGGCAAACCATTCATGTGTCTTCTGTACCAGAGGTCGTTGCATTCGGCCTAGAGCCTGGGTGTCGTCGGCGCAAGACCAACCCAAATTCATCAGGAAGGTGCGCTGCACGGAATACAAGTTCACGCCGACTCCCATAGAACCGCGAGTTGCCAGTAATACCGCAGCCTCGGAATTCTCAACATCGAGTGGCAGCTCTTGAAAAGTGCGAAGCTTTGTGACGTTGCTTTTACCTCCACCTCCATAATGCTCAAAGATGGTCAGAGAGGATATGCCGCCCGCACGAAGATACTGCGCCAAAAGCTGCAGGGGCTGCTTGTAGTCGCACATCACCAAACCTTTACGGAACTCGTTTCCCGTAGCGGTGAGACTGCGACACCACTCTACCGCTGCATTCATTTTGCTACAGTCGGTGAGAGGATACTCCTGAATCACGCTGTCGATTTCTTCAGGGGCAAATTGTGGCTGTTTGTTCGTCTGCAAGATTTTCTTTCCTGTGGATGTTGATTCGTTGCTCGAGTTGTCCACGACCATATGTTGTACAAAAAAGTAAGGATGAAGCTCGCCTCTGCGACACCTGGTGACCGCGGCCAGAAAGGCGTTGCGAGCAATCTTGAGATTGAGTCGCTGAGCCTCTGACATTCGATCT
The DNA here is from genome assembly GCA_001247695.2 of Cymbomonas tetramitiformis. Lineage (NCBI taxonomy): Eukaryota > Viridiplantae > Chlorophyta > Pyramimonadophyceae > Pyramimonadales > Pyramimonadaceae > Cymbomonas > Cymbomonas tetramitiformis. The sequence continues at coordinate 27,413 of LGRX02031983.1, read as the reverse complement.
CCTCGCACTCGATTAGACAGAGCCCGCCGAAATTTTGCAAGTCTGGTTCTCAGCACATCGTATGCAACAGTGCTCAAACCGGTCTCTCTCTCGTTACGATCGATGCTCTTAATCAGCATAGTGATACCAGGGACGAGTGGAACGTCTATATGAGTGACGTGCTTTGCAACCATATAACTTCTGGCCTCTTTGTAGATGGGAGTACGTTCATACCAATCCCTTTTGATCAGAAGATTACGAGGCATCTCAATCCAGCGAACCAGACTGTAAGCGTCCAACTGATGATTCATCACCACGGTCGCGGTGACGAAGAGCATTCGTGGGTGAAAGCGAAGAAAGAGATGCTCGTTGATGCTGATGTATGTCTTGAGTATAAGTCTGCTTTCTTCGTCTGGTGATTTTTCGACACCGTTACGTAGAACGTGGGCCTCATCCATGGTGACCAAATTCCACGGGATACGCAGTCTTGGCTGAACGCTCGCCATGTCGCTCCTAAAAGTTTCATAAGTGGTCAAACACAGAAATGGCATAGCCTCGGTGGTGTCGCTGAGAGAGGCTCGTGCTCTAGCGCCCCACTTTTCGTATGCCAGTACACGACGATCACGATCTCCGTGGTACACCAGCACGTTGTCCGTAGGAATACCAAGTCGAGGGGCTTCATCTTCCCACTGACGAAGAACACAGTTGGGACAAAGCAAGAGCACCAAACATGGTCTGTGCTTCTTCATCTCGCACCGTCCCATGTCGGAGGCTAAAAAGCGAAAGATTTGCAAAGCGACGGCGGTCTTTCCAGCTCCGACTGAGCCCACCAAAAATTGGGACAAACCTTCACGAGATAGGCGTTCATAGGCCAATCTGGCTGCAGAATCTTGATAATCTTTGAGAATGACGGTGGAATTCATGGTAAAGTTCAAGTGTGGAACAAGTGGTCAACAGTTGTGAGTAGGTAACTCAGCTCTTAATGAAATAATGAACAAAAAAGTGTTTGTGCGGCTGTTTTACGTTCGCGAGTTCAGAACCGGATATCGATATGAAAACAATATCGATCGAAAGTGAAGAAATATCGAGTCGCGATTAATATCGATATTTAGTGCACATCGATCGCACGCATATTAAGGTGCATATCAATATAAAAACTGGTGCGGCTTTCACGAAAACATTTCTTGCTTGCTCCCGAACGCTGTTGCATCTTAGCACAAACATGTCCCCGAGAAGAGATTGTGAGCGTTTAAGATCTCGTGCGAGTTTGAGAATTTTGACAAGTCTGATACGAAGTCGGATGCAGAGGGCGGTCGTGGAAAGTGCGAGGTGTAGAAATGAAGAACTTGAGGGGCACGAAAGAAACACGGTGTCGGAAAATCTGAGCGGGCTTGCACAACCGAACACAACGCACGAGTGCGAGCTTTTGAATCGTGAATCAGCTTGTGCATCTCTGCCGCTGATGAAAACCTTTAAAGGCGTACCGGCAAAAACCTTTGGGTCGGTGGGTAGGCCACACTCTTTTGCGCGATTGGTTTTATCTTCGAGCGCTATGTATGCTGGAAGCGATAGGAGCGGTCCGAAAATTCATCTTACTTTGAAGCTTTCGGATTGTTTTAACAAGGGAAGACGATATATTAAAATCGGTCGACACTGTTCGAATCATTACCTTTTAGACGATCCTTTAAAAGCGTCTCGGGTGGTTTCTAGACATCATGCTTGGATAAAGACGATCACAACCAGTGCAAAATACAATGAATTACTGATTATGGATAGAGGTAGCGCGAATGGCACCTACGTCAACGAGAAAAGGTTGATATCCAATTTGCCTTACAAAATAAAAAATGGTGACATCGTATCTTTTGGCGGACCGCGTTACATAAGTCGGAAGAATGTCGTTACAAAAAATCCGTTTCATTTCGTACTTCTTACGGTACCACCGGTGAAAAACAATTCAAACGCTTCGAACGAAGAAGACGTATGCGCGATTTGTTTAGACAAACAATTTTTGCCTGTACGTTCAAAACATTGTTCGCACAAGTTTTGTGCGGACTGCTTAGTGGATTACGAGTTGTCAGATTCTAACAAAAACCATGAGATACGATGTCCCACTTGTCGCACACCTTTCATTGATCATAGCTTAGATCGTGATTGGGTTAGAGCAGCGCCATCGTGCTCAAATAGATGTGAGAAGCACGTCGGACGTGCTTTGAAGGGTACGCAATGTTTGAATGAACAAGATTTTTTATGGTACTCCATAGTGAGCAAGATGCCGTCGCAAGAAGTTGAGAATGCAAACAAGGCAAGGCGACAACATTTACGTAAGAAACTTGCGAGTAAGGCCGTCTAGGACTCTTAGTTAACAGTATACGAATATTGCAAGTACACGTCGTCGCAGTTTTTATTGAATGCATGTATGCGTGCAGATTTATGTACGACTCTCTGTGCTTTAATTTATTATGATCGCGTAATTAAAAATCAAAAATTGCACAGTATGTTAATAAACAGACAATATCAAATTACTAATATTACCAAATAACACACGTATACTGCTTCTTATATTTAAAATCACCATTGAAATCGTGATAAACCTTTTAGATGCATCCTACGGCAAGGTGATACAACACGTTCTTACCGCATACACACATCAAAATACATGCAGGATCACAAAATGTCAAAAAAGGAATTTTTTTCAGATGCAGAATATGACGCACGATACATCGATTCAAAATGTTTGCGGTGTAGTTTTAACGACAAGTTAAACTTAACCAGTGATGCATTGTATATAAAATACAAACAAGATATCGTAGTTTTCGAACTACTTTTTGTGACATCCTTCGAAAAGAACTTTAGCGAAACGCGCAGTATATTCGAATATATTCGTTTACCAAAATTAATAATACAAACTATAAGATTGACAGTGATGATAAAATGAACACGGAATAAACGAGTTACTAGCCGTTTAGTAAAAATGTAAACAAGAGGTTGGAAACTATCTAGTCTGAATATAAATCTCATCTAAAACTGTTAATGTTATGTATGCGTCTGGATTATAAGAGGCCTTGCAAACGAACAGCATATCTAATAAGCCCATCGTGAATGCAATGGACGCATACGCTTTATCGGATGGTTTGCACTCAGTCATGGATGGAGATTCAATATCTTGTAGATCATTGTAAAGGAAACTCGGACCAATAAAAGCGTCGACCGCCATGTGCATGCTTAAAGTGGTAATCCGCCACCATAAAAAAGTTATTCGGAAAAAATATACAACAAATCATCATACAATGTTATGTGTTAAACAGTCTTACAATATTTCTTAAAACCTGACATAGGACTCTCAGCATACTTCATTTTCCTACCAGAAAACTCTGCCGGATATGTATTCGAGCTAGTAGAACTGTCCATCGACGTGCTGGCTGTGTTGTTCTTGCTATGCGTACTGCTATAGTCAAATCCGTCATCAACCATGAACGTCCCCATTATTGGACTCGGTTTAACCGGCTGCCGTGTAAACACAAAGTTACAAGGAATTGCGTAAGACGAAGGCCAAAAAGGCACGGGGATCGCATGAAGCATTTCGGAGGCTGGTGAGCACGGCTTAGGCAAAAGTAATGAGAGAGGCTTCGCGTGCTTGCTATTAAACATAGTCTTCCCTTCTGCAGTCCTTGGTCGTTTGCGATCTTTGAGATGAGACTGCGTGTAAAAATATCAATATTTTAAGTCACGGAGCAATTGAGCTGATACGAAGCAAAGAGAATAGGATGCGCATCAAAAATGAAAACAGCGTACCTTGCATACGGGATGGTCGTAACCGTGAAATCCCAACTTCGCTTTGTTTACACAATCAGGAACACTGCACCTGAGATCGCTGTGATTCTGGCAAGTATAAGGAGTTCTAGTTCCTCTCGGTTCGGATAAGCAATTCTGCACATGACATCTGATGTTGACCCTGTCGCGCAGACACGGCATGCACAACCTGTAGCTCATGCCGCTTTCGTTCTTGTGCCCGACCTTGCTTCTCTTCCTTGTGCAGTTGTCGGTAAGACAAATCTCTTCGCCAAAGTTAATGGTCCGCTTGCACTTCTCGCAACCTCGTTTTAAGAGGTCTCTGACCTGTTGCTTATTGTGAGCAGGATCATAAGGATATGCGCTGTTGATCACAGAGTTCAAGTTCAGATGCTTATAGGTGCACGCGTTACAGTAAACCATAATGAAAATGAGAGTAGGCACGAAGGCTGGGAAAGTGGTACTGCTGATGGAGTAAGCTGTAAAAATGAAAAGTGAATTCAGCGTTGGTTATTTAGGATGAAAGAATGGCGTAAATTAATATCGCGATAACATACATATCGATACCTATCGAAACTTGATATTATAACGTTAAGATCGATGCAGCGATAATAAACGTGTACCTATAAAGCACTGCCATGTGTCCATTATGAGTAGCACGTATGCTGCATCGTGCACGCCGAAGTGTAAGCGGCCGTCGGTATCGTCCTATATATTAGCTTCTACCAACCGAGCATATATTGATAATACGCACTCTGTAGAAACAAAATCCAACGGCGGATAGTGCCGGTAGAAGGGTCACAGTTTTGCACGTTCGATCTTGTCATGATCGTGCGGTTTTTGTAGCTCGATATTTGAAGCAAAATCGATCGATATCGATATCGTAAAAATGATAAGGGCCGTCTATAAAGTCGGCTGATCAGTTCAATTTTCATCATAATTCGGTTTTCTCACTTTCCACTCTCAATCAGTCGTGAAGATGTTTATGGATGCTCCGGTATCTCTGGACCAAGAATTTGCAGGTAACATGAATAAACAGGCACGTCTTAAAACCGATCTGATTCCATCATTGCCTATCGAGACATGGGCACGAATTGTGAACCGAGAAGGCATGTACGACGAGCGAGTGCGCCAAGTTTTTCCGTGGGTAAAAAAAGATTGTGACGGCTACTATAACGCCCGACAGAATAAATTCTGCGTTCTCTATCCAGTCGATCATCCAGAATCACAAACGTTATGTCTCTTTGGATGTGATATGTTCACGTGCAAGGAATTCTGCGAGCGTCTGACTGTGTTGTGGCAGGAAATGGTCCAGTGCACAAGCATGGAATGGACACTTGAAACTGATGTTCGACTGAGAGAATTGTTCTTGCACGATCCGACGTTATCACCGAAATCTTCACCGGACGTAGGTTTACCGGATTTGGAGCAACGTCCTACTGCTATTCGATTACTCTGCGAGGCCTTCACAAGTTATCTCAACGATCTGTTGAGGCAGCCCTGGTTATCGCGAGGAGTGTTTCATATTTGGGAGCTCATGTATGAGATGGTCTACCAGAAGGATGAATCGGGAACGCCTCGATTTTCTTTCTCAAGATTCAGCGTACCCATGTTAAAATTTCGTGTTGCTTTTGAATTGCTTTGCGGTAACCGATACATGACATGTACTGAGTCTTTACAATATTTCGAAGATTACAAAGAGCGCACGGATGAGACATGGAGGATTATGCTCGACGACGCGCTGTCGTTTATTCTGGACAGCACACAACGGATGGACCTGTACATGCTGCAGCGCCTTGTAAGGATAACTCACAAAGATCATGTTATGGTGAACAGGGCGTTTACAAAGTTTCTCGAGCAAAAGGAGAGCGATTCGATCACACACAGCGATATATGGAATGTGTGCAATATTTTTGGAAAGAACGATAGTCGCTGTGAAGAATTCGCTCGGAGCATGCTATATCGAAAATACAACAACGACACATATTTTTTTAGCTCCGATGATGTCACAGATATTTGCGACGTATACGGTATCGAGCATTTGTTGTCCGATGAGGTTATGAAGATCTATTTGGATCGCTTGAGCATCAATAAAGCGACGCCGCAGCTCAGTGTTCACTACATCGATAACTTATTTGACGGTTACACCTTAACCAAACTTTTCTGCAAGGCAAAAACCCCAACGGGCAAGTGCTTATGCAATAAAAAGCACCCGTCGAACAATCCGAAGTTGACCACATTTTACAAAAATTACTGGGAAATACGTCGACGTTCTGAACATATTGATATTTCGATCAGCGAGTTGACGGACTGTTGTTGGTTGTACGGCTCGGAGCATGAACGATCCGATTATGCGTTACGTGCGTACTTCGACAGATTGAAAGATCAACACCCTATTGTGATGTGCATTCCCGAATTGCTAGGCCGTGGTGATAAGAGGGATGAGCAGCTCGTCCGCGACGCACTTTTCGATATGTATCTGCGTGAATGGACGGAGGATTTAAACAAGCTCATCACCACGGTAAACCTCAAAGACATATGGGAAGTGTACACAGACGATAGTGAGCGACGTGCGTCCGCTATGCAAGCGTATTTGCAGCTGCAACAGAGGAGTTCGGATCTCTCTTTGGACACGTACGAGTTAGACGAGATCGGCGTTCTCGTTGGTAAAGACGACGACATGTACGCACGTGTTTTACAGGTGTACAATGATAAGCGCAAAAGCCATCACTCTGTCAAGGATTGCAATCATTGTCCTTAATACGTGCGCGACGGTTTGCAAAGGATACTTGCAGATAAGGGAGCGTACGCATATGCTCACTCATAGATTTAAAATAGTTGAACATGCTGCTTTATATGTTTACAAGGGAACCACTGACCATAAAGGATCAACTTTAGACTACCGAGACAAAGTGTGTGCAATGATATTGTAGAATTTGAATGATATGATGAGAGCCAGATAGGTATAACACGAGTTTGTGGTCAAGTATAATCTGATATCTTAAATTTTGGTTTTGAACACATGTTGATACTGAGTTTTGATGATGTCATCTGCAAACATGTGCATGCGAAGTAGCTTATACAAAAAGATTTGTCACAACGTTCACGTTCGCAGCAGCCACCTTAAAGACCTTCATATTTGATCTTCGTCAATATTACTTATTCTGGCTATCAAGCGGAAAACGGAGCGTCTATTTGCCGTGAAGCGAAAGCGCGTAACGTGAAGAATATTCTCGAGAATTTGGAGAAAAGAGCTTCACCTAGCGCAATGCATAGCCCGAATCTAGCGGAATGTGTAAAGGTGTATGCACAAAAGTGTATTTATGTATTTACGAGAATTCTATTTGTTACGCAACGCTTATCTATATGAATGACATGTTCGAGTTATTACTTGAAAGAGGAATACAAGTATCCCTATATAGATGCGGTAGGTGAACTTCATAAATTTAGTACTTTGAGTTCAAGAAATTGCTAAATTTATCAGATATCTTCTTTAATTGTTGCTCTCTTTGAAGAAATGAAAAATTGTTAATGATGTATTCGTTTATTGCATTTATATTTTGGTTGAGTTTTTCTCTTACTGCAATAATTGCATCAGTATTCAGTGATATTTGTAACATGGTTTCACTAGGTTTATCAAACCTTTTATAATGCTCTGTCCAAGCATTGGTGCGCAAAGCAAGCCAATCCTTGTACAAGATGTCCGCATTTGTAATCATATTTTTCAACTTATCATCCTCCATAATGTCATAAACGTGTCTTTGCAGCCAATTTTTTTTAATGACATCCCCACCTGGCTTGCTTATGGCTCCATTAATTTCGTCAATTTCGGGTTTGACATTTCGGCCTTTTTTTTTTTTTTTGGCCATATACATGGTAGAATTTTCTGCGACGGACATGTCTCTTCATAACGACAAGCTGTAAATGTTTGTTTGGTATATATACGTAAAAAGAGTTTATATTCAAAATTGATTACCACTTTGGTTGGCTTGCAAAGTAGTTCGCTTGTCTCGGTTATGTGTTTGGAGTACAAACGTAATGCACATTTTGCAAACGTCGACACTATGGATAGCTAAGTTTCCACTTTGTACAGATGATTACGGAATAAATACCTTCGAAGAGCCTTTTAGGTACGTATTCCCATCTTGCGCAATCCTTTTTATTTAACTCATATTTGGCTATTTCGTCATCACTAGTGCGGTGACTCAACGGCTTCACACAGCGAAATTGTCGATCGAAATTGGTGATATGATCAGTGAGTAGTGAGAACAATATAAAAAGTTGAAAATCCTCATTTCTTTATCATATTTTCAGAGACCTTCTCTGGAATACCCATCTGATAATTTTATAGATTATCTGTAATTACACAAAGAACGCCTTAAAAGTTGAACTCGTCCACCTCACTCCTGGTACTTCTAGCATCGCTAAGATGCATCAGTGCGTGTATGCAAAATCTTTGCAAAAGTTAAGTATCACGCTTACGTGTGGGGAACAGTCTGAAAATCATGTGGGCATGCGTAAACAAGGTATGGGGCTAGCTAAAGAAGGTCTCACATATGAAGATTTGCAAAAAGCTCGTGAGCGTTTGATAGATCATGGATGCTCGGATGTCGAGATAAAGAAAACGGAATGCTCTGAGTATGCAAACAAAGAAGCATACTTTTTACTTGCTCCGCACGGGATTGACGCTGCTCTCAAAGCTGGTCACAAAATGATCGCATCAGAAATTTGCCATCCGTATACGCACAGAAACCTGTTTTTGGAACAAAGCGGTCTTGAGTGGGACACGCAATACTACGATAATAAACGAAAACGCGTTTTGCAGAAGAGAGCGCGGCACAACCTCTGTTACGCGCGAACGTTTGTTAAAAAGATTCCAGAGCAGGTTGTATTACGGAGAGAGAAACGCGCGGCCGTCAACCAATCCTCCCTCCCAAGGAGCCGCGTGTTGTTGTGATGGCTAAAAGGAATAAATATAAGGAAGTCGAGTAGTCAACGCAAAAGCTGCAGTTTTGTCCCGTGAAAAAGTGTGTTTTCTGCTTGTTACGACCGTGGTTTAAGGTGTCGCGTCCACCTAAGGACGGCACAATTATAGCCCAAGACGACGTGCAAGTGACGTATACAATGCGCCTTTGGAGTGGTGGCTTGAACTTTACCTAAACTCAGCGCAAGATTATGAACAATGCTTATAGCGTCATCGATGACGATGAATGTGTCAGGATGCGAACAAATACTATTATTATTTTCTTATGAATGTTAACGTTCAAGAGTCTAGAAAAAAATCATGTTGCTTCGTTTTTCTAGTTCCAGCACATCCTACAACAAGGGCACCTTGCAACAGCCGTGCAACTTGCCAAGTAGGCCTGGAAACAAAAGTGGTGGTACAGCACGTTTTTGCAGGGACATCCTAATCCAGTAACCCATCTTTCGACAGGGAAAACTATTTCCAAACACAGAACGCACGTGTTGACATTCTCTCTTTCCGAGTTTCTGCCTGTTTCGGCTTGCTCCTGTATTGCGAAAGTCCTTTGATTTTCTCTGAAGGAAGTTGTCGCTTCGTTTTCATTGTCCGATGTTTTGGAACTTTGCAGCCACGGACAGATTTCCCGCAGGAAAAAAACCTCGTCGTCCGAGTTCACTGTCCCTGCAGTGTTCCACACGACAGTAGAAGACGCCGTTTCTTGGTCTTCGCGAAAAAAACTCTCAGTTATCCAGGGAAAAACTTGCCTTAAGATTCTATTCTCTTCCGTAGGGTCCGTCATTGCTTTGTAATAATATACAAACGTAGTTTATGTGTTTGAAGAAGTTCAAAGTGTTCTGCAGTCGTGTTTTCTCACCTTATATAGTAGAATTCGGCTTTTGTCACGTGACATGATATCGACCTGCGCGCTCGCGTTTCCGCAGTTTATTTTTTACGTCAAAAAGTAGAAATTCAAACTGTAAAATAATACTGTAAAAAAATTCTATTTTTCATTTTATGACACGGTGTCATGACATATTGTCATCGATGACGGCCCGACGACAAACAGAAAAAAAAAAATCCAAAATTCTAAAAATATGTCTCAAAAAATCATTTTGTATTTTTACTTCATTTTTTTTGTATTTATTATTTTTCTAATGCATCATTTCGAACTGTATAGAAATCAAAAATATTCCCGGTATTTTGGTATTTGTCATCGATGACAGCCGAGGTACAATCTGAAATTTTACTGTGTAAATTTATAAACCTAAGAATCACACAGTCACACAATCACACAAAATTTGTCACGTGCATTAGAAGGATTGTGACAGTTTTACTGTAATTATGACAGAGACATGACCAAAAACATTTATCACGGCCAATATTTTTGCTGCCATTTTTGATTAAAGTAGTATTTGGAAACGTCTGATGCCGATATGTTATGTATACCATATGTGAAATCAGATTCATCGCATATTACAAATTGCACTTTTTCGTTGTTCTTATAAGCAAACGATCTATTTGTAGAAAGTTCCATAATTCTTTCCACGTGAGGTAAACGTCCGAAATTGTATATTGTTGGGAAACTGCTCATGTAATCCGGTATCTTGTGCGCAAAAAGAAATGGACAGCTTGTGTTTGAGCACACCGCGTACGCGTTCCGTCCGCAAAAATCAAATATGTAGTCCGAAACCGATTGTTCTGTTAAGAGGCTTAACTCTTTGGTCTTTACGTGTTCCTCAAAAAGATCTTCGATATTCCTGATAAGGATCTGACTTTTGAGTTTTTGTATGTGACGTATCTTGGTCAAGGCGACGCTGGTGACGTAAGGTATCAAACATACTATTATAGATTCGATATCAGGATGATCTTCTTCATCACTCGCCTCATCGTCTTCAAAAAAAAAATCATATCTGAATCTCTCGACGACGCGGAGCCGGTATTAGTTGTAGACTCGTGAATAAAAGTCTGGATAAATCTCGACAACTGAGTTCCACTGTACGAAGCGTCATCACAAAAAATAATTCGCATATGCGATAGCGTATCAGATGAATATTTGGAAGCGTCGACGTGCATTTCGACGATGTCGTAAACAAAGTCTGCTGCTCCGTCTTGGAGTAGCATGCTGTACACTATTTGCGTTACCCAATAGTTTGATTTCAAATTTGAACCCGTTACGAAGATAAGGTGTTTCACGTCCTCATCCTTAAATATTTGAAGCAGCTCGGTCAAGCAGGCTCTTAAAGCTGCACGAAAGTCCTTAAAATTGACGAGTCGCGTTTTATCCAAGACGACATTTACGAATTCGCTCGCAAGTAATTTCGTATTACTGGCTTGGTTGGCCGTGTTCTGTACAGAAAAGTATTCCTGCATATTGCAGAGTATTATTAGAAGTCACAAAACACAACAACAAACAGGCGCCTTCACTCGTCTGTTAAAAAACAAACACGCGCCTTAAATTGTTCTTTCTTCTCGTCGCACACTTCGCAGGAAGTGACATTATTATTACCGGCATCATAATCCAACACTTCAGCAGCATGAGAAGAAAATAAACAGCAAGAAAGTCACTATGCAAAATCACCACTGAAGGAGATGACTTTCATCATAGGATGGTATATTGGTTGTTTCATATGACACATAGAAGATATGAATAATTCGAAGAGAATTTTGGGATAAACATCCTGGATTGGCTGTGCTTGATTGCTCTATGCCCAAGAATGACCGAAGAGATTGCTTGCCACTTTTCAGCCATATAGCATAGAGGCTGCTTAACAACGGTTGGGACCATAAGCTAAATAGCTATGCAGCTATGTCGGAGGCTGAATAGCCATGATTGCACAGACTCTGTCTTTTATGATGAATAGACCTCTGAGAAATGGTGTCTAAAAAATTCAATTGACAACAACTCAACCTTTTGGTATGATGTAGAGCTGATGATCTTTGTTGCACTTCAATTGTTTATTGTGCACTAATGAAATGCCTCGTGATAAATAATCTCACAGAATAGGCTTTGCTCAATGGCGATATGATCAGATATGTAATGATCAATGAAGACAAGATGGTTGGTATGGCTCATTCAGTAGGCATAATTACCTCAAAGAGATGCCAATACACGGATACATATCAAGACATAAGGGCAATAGACTTATTGTATAGCCTTCAAGGTAGCTAGCATTTATGCTGCATTGGTCAGCTCAGTGGCTTTGACCTTTCTAGGTGTTGTACTCAGGCTGTAGCCTGCATATTGCATTGAGTACTCTTGACACCTTTAATGATACAATCAGATGATATGTATGAAATATCAAGAATGGTTGCCCTTTTTCAATGATCATCGGTGGCAGAGGCTATAGTGCTTGCACCGTGTCAGTATACAATTCTAGTCTGGATACATGCTAGACCAGATGTATACAATGTCTAAGTCTTCAAAATCAAGCTCATATGAATGTCATGGCTGATGTATGTGTCAACTTTCATGGAGTTTTGCATGGTTTGACTGTATATAGTCAGGCTTACCAAAGCAAAAACGATGATGCAACTTAATTGTTTTATTTTATTATTTGTCTTTATTATTTATTATTTATTTGGTTTTTAGTTGTATTTCTAGCTTATCATCTTCCCCCCTCAAGGAAGTGTATTGCTAGGCGGTTGTCAAGCGCCGTTCAAATACAACAGAGGTCCGACCTCTTTGTGATGACGTGGAAGCTTTCTATGAAGCTGGATAGCAGTTCTCGGGTTGCAGCCCCTTGCACCGAAGGTGCATTGCAGTTATTGGGATGCAGCCCGAATCCACGTCATTAGCGTGGGTCATATAGTACCCAAGCATGTGCTGTGTATATACAACACTACCCTCCAGCGGCGAAGTGGCTTGCTATTACCATCATCGTATGCTGTGGGATATCAATATATGATCAGAGAGCATGGATATATATATATATGTACCATGTTTGTCAATATCGGAGAGACTATGTCTTCTTTAAAATCCTCATGACTATATATATAATGGTGGTATACTGATGTCAACACCTTCTCTCTGAGTGATTCATTGATTTCAGATGTGATGTCGTGGCAAAAAATATGTCCACGTCATTGGCACGAGTCATGTTGTGTCCATGCATACACGATCTTAGCGCAGGTTACAATACAGTGCCCGAGCATACGCGATTTTAGCGTAGGTCACATTGTGCCTCCATTTATTACATCTGAGAATATCTGTTACTCATCTTTGTGAGTCTAGACAGCATTGTGCTGATTGCAATGCTTTCTCTAGTGACTTATATATCACAAATTATACCAATGTGGTGATCAGTCCAGTGCAATATTTTGTCACCGGAATGTACAGGGATTGTGAATGATTGCAATCCAGCCGGAGAATAATCTCAACAGCTTATTCTGTACTAATGAATTCATCGGAGTTATACTTATTTCGACGATTCAAAAACCCGCATGTCATTGTAGTGACGACATCTCATATGAATATATAGGGTTTTTATCAGAATGCTTTTATGTGATATCAACATTTATGAACAATTCACTTGCATCTCAGGACAAAGGAGTTACGCTTGGAAGGTTTTGCATGCTGGTCACCAACAGTTATCAGCTGTTATTCGGGTGCCAAATTCTGCCTTCAACACTGGGACTATATCAACCAGTCTTACAGCGATGCACTTGTCCTTCCCACTCTTATGTACAGCTATAGTGCCAAAGTATATCTGGTGGGATATATATATATACGTGGTATATATACATTATATAACTATCATCTTCTGATCCAGGAAATGCAATTAAGCATGGTATCAGGTTATATGTTATGTATATAGTTCAGCATTCCAAACTTACTCGAGAATGTAAATGCTGAGCAAGAGTCAACTTATAGTCATTGGGATATAGTTTCCCATCCAAGTTTACACTTTATTAGTGATAGTGGATTTAACGTTGTACAGATTTCAACGTTATTTGTGGATGCAGTAATTTTATCAAAAGCAATCTATCAGAAATCACCAGATCGGAATATGAAATGGATATGTGTGAATCCTATTTACCTTCTTCCCCCCTTGAGGAAGTGTGAATACATAGGCAGTCAGTTGTTTATATACCTTATAGCTTATAGCTTATAGCTTGCAGTCCTTATAGAAAGCAGCTCATACAGTTTTAGGGTTGCAGCCCTACAGTCCTTGGGTTGTAGCCCTGCAGTTTTTGGGTTGTTGCCCTACAGTTTTTAGGGTTGTTGCCCATAGTATTATCATGTCTATGATGATTTAGCATGATATAATAATGCCAAAAAAACGAAGTTTTACGAAATAAAACTGGCATTTTAGAGCATATATCGTTACAGTGGCCCTGTTACTCAATACAGTGTTTAGGGTGTTACTTGATATCAGTAACCCTAATACAGGTAAAAAATAAGCAGTATAACGTTTTTGCAAAGATTTTTAAGCAAAACTGCATTTAATACCCACATAAACGTAAAGTGTTTTTTAGGAGGTACGTTACACCCCTGTTACACACATTTAATTTTAGGGTTGTTACAGGGCGTTACACATGCTGCATAAATCAGGGATTGTCATTTGATATCTAAATATTCATTTTAGCAAAAAAAATCAATCCGAAATTTTCAAAATGTATTTCACGTATAGCATTTTGACCGATTTATTGCTACAGCCAATGGTGCACCCCTATATATTCAACACCTAGTATCTAGGGTGTTACATGAGATATGACATGTGTCATTATGATTTCCTGATACCTTAATAGGTATAAAATCATAATTTCACATAAAATGGGCACACATTTTTCGTTTTGAAATCATGCGTGGAGCATTTTCACCTATTTTACAGCTTTTTCAGCCGTATATATATATATATCATATCTGAGTGTGTGTGTGAGTTGTAAGCTAAACAAATGCTGCAACATTCTTCACTTTTGCACATGATATTTTTCATGGCACAATAGTGAATATCTCAAAAATTCAATATGTATGGTGAACATGAAATATGGGTTTTTCTGATTGAAACCCATGGAGGCAATTGCACTCTCTCGTGACATAAAGATAAATCAACTGCAAATGGATTCACAGTTGTGTCAGATCCTAAGATATATTTGAATGTACACAACGAGTATATCAAGTGATATCTCTGTGTTCAAATACATCTGGACACTGCTAGATATAATCTGAGCAGTATTTACACAACACCATGTTTGTGTGTGTATGTTCATAACCTTTGTCAGTTCATTTATGGTTGCTGATCTGAGTTGGTACATGCATGTGAGTGATCAGTTCTGCATCAACTGTCATAATGCAATGTAGATTTTGATGTTGCTCCAGCGATAGTGAATATGGCATGGGCAGTGCTCAGCAGTTACCAGCTGCATATTGAGCACTGATACTGCCTTCGGGTCTGGAGATATTCTCCATCCAGCCCTACAGCATGTTGTTTAATCCTGTTACCATTACTATCGCCATCGCTGACATCCAGTACGCACATGTGTTTACTGGATGTTATCTACATTATTGTATACATTGTTATTGGTATATTCACTCTGAGTCAGTGAATGTCAATGTATAATGAATGCTAGTGTTTGTGCAGTGTATAGTACTGCTGATTAGTACTAGTGTGTGTGTGTGTGTTTACTTGCACACATTTTGCAAGATCTTTATGGATATCACAATATCCTAACAATCATGCAGACAGTCAGCATACCACGTACTGATTACATCTAACATGATATATATAGTTTAGGGATTGTTGTAGTCCTGAGATCATCTCATTCACAATAATGCGTTGCTGGTTTATTTCACATATAGTTCCGGTGAGCAATCCTTTCAGTGATCCACAATAGAACGATATGTGGTCCGAAGAGTATCTCGACTCCACCGGATCATAACGAGCTAATTATTGTGTTGAGATCATTGAATAGGCACCTTACACTATATGGGTTCGAATATAGTTAACATGCACAGCAAGTATGCTTATGTGCATGTCTGATGCATTGTAATATAATGTCACATATTTCCAGCTGCTAACGTGATCAAGCTGGTTTATACATAACATCTGCTAACGTGATGCATACACAACTTACAATATTGCAGTCACTCAGTATAGAATGTATACATGGTGTAATGCTGCATGTTGGTGCGTGCTGCATGCTGGTGTGTGCTGCATATACTCATGTGCTGCATGTTGGTATATAATGCAATCATTGCAAACTCGGTATATACATCTTTGCACACTATATTGCAATAAGCATACAAATGCTGACGGTTTGAAATATTTCTGCAGTCATCAATATGTGGTGTAAAATGCTGCAGTATAGTAATCATGTGTCCGTCATGCATCCATCCAAAATATCCCTGCGAGTATACAATTATTCTGCAGAGGATATTGACGCGCGCAACATGGCATATGTACGGATGGCGGACACTGTAGACAAATGAATGTCTCGCTGCATGTAGATACATCAGGAATCATGCGCCCTAAAATCGTGCGTTTATTGCATCCGATGAAATCATGACAGGTGCACATCGCGCTGACGAGCTAAAAATCATCGTACTAGCGGATTATTGTATACGATTCAAGCAGATCATTTGCGAAAATCGATGTTGCCAATTATTTCACAAAGTATCTCATTGTCGCCAGTGTATTGTCGCATAAATGAATGCGATCGCGCTGTTTAACGAAATTTCGTACGTCCATTCGCAGCTGATGCGAATCATACGTACTGACGGTCATTTTTCACTAGCGCATCTGCATCTCGCATACCGTGACAATCCTGCGAATTTTTACATCATATGTATACGATCCGTATACTGTGCGCACACCTTGTCGCTTATAGTATTAAGACGATTTCTCTGCGAATGCTGTCAGCTGCGGATATGTTCGCGATGATCAATCCTCGCGCAATCCGTATGCTGTCGATATTCGAGCGTATTTATTATTCGGTTTGCAGATATTCAGTATAACTGCGAGCGCTGTTGCTTGTATGCGCGAACCTGCAACCTGCGAACAATGTGATATATACAATATCTAACGCTGCACTCACTTGAGTTCTCGTGTTCGTGCCTTGACGAGTTTAGAATACCACTGATACGGTTGTAGATACAAGCGCCGTGAATATATTATCAATATACAATGAAACACTGCAAAGTTGGACAGCAATGCAGGTGAACGGATGAGCGGGTTTGTGAGTGCAGTCTCTGAATCCAGAGCTGCTGAAGCACAACGCTTCCTCACTTAAGTACCTACGTCTCCCATCATCTTAGATGGTACCGCCATTGGGTTGTGAACTCGAGACGTAGGTTGAACGACCAGCATTGTGTAAACGACTAGTTCGTTCATGCTGCGCATGCATGTTCCGTGCATGCTAAAGCGAAAGATGGTTCTTGAAGAATCGACAAGATGTATCTTTGCTTTGTCATCTTCGAGTTCGGAGTACGAACTCTCGATGACAGGGATGCCTGATGATATGACATAATCATCTGGCGACATGTACAGTCATCGTCGACCGTACTGACGACTGTCATAAATGTATGACGCGACTCGACCTGTACAGTCATGATCGACCATACTGTCGACTGTCATAATAATATATGACATGACCGACTGTCATAATAATATATGACATGACATGACATGGTATGACATGTATGACAGGTATGACACGTATGACATGTATGACACATATGTCATCGGTCATAACCCTGACATCTTTGACCTTAACATGATTCATATGCTCATCATGGTATTGCTTCGTATCGCTTTGCTGTGAATCTTCTTGGAATTCCATTTCACTTGTCGAAATTGATTTGTCAGTATATATAGATACTATCGATTTAGGTATTTCAATATCCGGTGTGGTCGATTTTTCAAAAAAATTCGAGAGCAAATTTTGAAGTAATGTTTGTCCTGTCGATACTTCTTCGTCGATGATGTCTCCGTCGATGATGTCTCCGTCGATGATGTAGTTGGATAAGAATTCTTGTCGCAATTCAGAAATTGTTTCGGCGGGAGCGTTTTTGAATCCGTAAAAGTAAGTTTGCACTTTCGCGACGGAACTTGTATGCGAGCATATTCGTATTCCTCGGTTCAGATTCTGATAGTACTCTTCGTAATCTACCGGTTTCCCCCAAAAATGCACATGTGTTACGTTCAAAAATTCTCGTCCCGTTATTCGTGAATCGGCGAGGAGAACATTTATATAATCCGGGCACTCTGCACTCCCCGGAGGACAAACAGAGTGATCGGTGAATTCAATACTCCCGAACGCTTTAAAGATATCGTTTTTATTTTGATCGGCCACTGCAAAGTATAAATAGCGTATATTGCTTGGTCCTTTATTCTTGGAGTGCAGAACGGTGTCGGGAAATAATTGACGCTGATATTCTTCCACTTTTAGTTGTACACTAGCCTCAGCATCGTTATTCGCGCTCACAGAACTCGAATTTTGAAAATTTTCTTTCAAAGATTTTAAACTTGGAATATCTTCCAAAACTGATCTCATATCATTTCTTCTGGGAAAAAACACGATTTGTCGCGATTTATAATTGGAATCTACGTGACATTGTAAAATATCATTCTACACATTTGGGGAGTTTGGGAGTTTTGGGAGTTGGGGAGTTTTACAATGGGAGGCCCTGAAAAAACTGAAAATTTGACCGAATCTAGGGTTTAAGATTTTCCCGAGTGGAATGTAATTTTATTTAATTTTCCGGTTGTTTTAGGGTTTAAGAAATATTCCTGATTTTCACTAAAAAAATCATCTTTTTCAGCCTGAAATAAGGAAGGTTTATGGGGTTTTTGTGTTAAGAAAACATAAATTTTCAATTGAAGTTCTACAATATTTTACGCCTTTTTAAGCTTCAAAATTTTTTCGAAACTCGGTAGCAAAATGATACTTGATACGTCTGATTTTTATGAAATATGTTTTTGGGGGTTCATCGATGAACCCCTTTTTTTTCTTCTAGTTTTATATGAATTTCAGGCCTTTTTGGGTTTTGGGGTGTTTTACAAGGGGAGGCCCTGAAAAAATTGAAAATTTGACCGAATCTAGGGTTTAAGATTTTCCCAAGTTGAATGTAATTTTATTTAATTTCCCGGTTGTTTTAGGGTTTAAGAAATATTCCTGATTTTCACTAAAGAAATTATCTTTTTCACCCTGAATTAAGGAAGATTTATGGGGTTTTTTGTGTTAAGAAAACATAAATTTTTAATTGAACTTGTACAATATTTCACGCATTTTTAAGCTAATTTATTTTTTTTGAAAATCTGTAGCAAAATGATACTTTTTACGTCTGCTTTCATGAATTATTTTTTGGGGGGTTCATCGATGAACCAATATAATTTTTTTCAGTTTTCTATGATTTTCAGGCCTTTTCGGCGTTTTTTTAAAATTTGAAAATTTTGGAAAAAACCCAGAATTTTTCTACACTTTCAGGAATATCTTTGGTTGGCTTTGTTCCTATTTTATGGGGGTTGCCCCGGTTTTTCCCCTTATTTCAGGCATAAAACAGCCGACTACCGCTAGGTCACCAACTCCAGTTACGACGCGCGCCCGGACTTCTCTTAAATACCGAAGAACACGGACAGAAAAAATTAAGCACGCAAACACTTAAACGCTTTGGACGCTTGTACTATTCACTAGATTAGAACGCTTGTTCACGTAAAATATAAAGCTTCAAATCAATATTCAAAGCAAAGTTACCGGCGCGCATGTTTTGCCTCCATAGTTTAACACGACTTCACCCTTTCTTGTGCCCTTCGCCCCATCGCCTACTCGTCTTCGTGCATTGACCAACTACGTTCTCCATTGGTTTTTCACGTGCTTTCGCGGACCACTACTAACCACAAGTCCCGGTGGCCGGCCCCCCAGTTCGGTTCAAAACATACTTCTCGCCAAGATCCCTAACTAACTTTCACATTATCCCTGGACACTCCGTCGCATATTTCCCAACGTGTGGTACCTGTGGAAAAACAATTACGTTAGTCCAAAGCCCAACAAACCGTGCCAATGCAAACAACAATGTCGCTTTCGTACCTGAGTTACTGCTCTTGAAAGGTCAAGGCCCCAGCTCCAAGCCGTTGTTCCCTAGTTAGTGACAACCCATGTGCCACAACCAGGTCCGTAGGTGAAGGCGGTACATCACAGTAGTTGGGCAATACCGTAGCGCAACACTGGTGGAGAAGACAGAATTGAAACTTGTGGTTTACCCACTGACCATTCACCTTGCGCCGACCCATGACCACCACCCTTGGGCCATCCTTTGAAAGGATGGGCTGGGATTGCTTGTGGGTCTTCGCTGTCACGCAACCCTTGCGGGACTCGGAGGCCGCGCATCTTGCTTTCCTACCGGTACCGGGCACCACCATCCATTGCCCGTAGGCCAGTTCCTCACTCCCGACACGATCGCCGGTGGTGAGGCGGGATCCCAGCGCCGTTAAGATGTCGTCGATCTCCTCCGTGGTAAACCCTGATTGCACGTAAAATGCATGTCCAGGTTTGAACCCCGCGCGGAATAGGAGGGTGGACAGGCACAAGCAAAGCTTCACCGAAGTCGACCTTCCCACGCGAGTCATCGTTTGGCGCCATGAGTAGCATGAGCAGCTGATGCGTTGTTGCGCCGCCCGGGCCAGATGACCAAATATCACCCGCGAGGGTTCACCTCGACCAGAGGACAAGGTGTAACTGCGGTCCAGGAAGCCGTCGTGTCTTCCACGTGCGGTTAAACGGACGGTGGGTTGGCCAACCTGTATCACTTTCAAGCGCTTGTCAGGCTGCAAGAACATGCGAGCCAACATTTGCGCGTGGCCTTTCGTGGTGCTTGTCTGGTACCGCACCTCGTCCAAAGACCCGACGGACACGCGGCGAGTGTCCACGTAGCGATGTTCGGAATGAAAGTGCACCGCGGTCTCCAAATATTGCACCACGAGAGCCTCGTCCACCTCTTGGGAAGACTGCCAAACATAACGGGCGGCCGGGTCCTCGGTGTTTGGGTCGAACTGCCATTGGAACTCCAAAGGGTTCTCGAGGCATGCCCGCACCAACTTGATGGCCGGAGTCGGCGTTCCAGGCTCGTCGATCGTCACCCTAGTCTTAGTCCTCTTCCCCATCGATCGGACTTGGTTTGGTCGGTGACTGCGTGTCTCCGTCGTCACTGGACCAGGAGTGACATATATTTCACGCACCTCCTCAAGGACGTCGTACGCGGTGTGGCGTGCGCGTTGCATGGCGGTGTACACCCTTCGCCGCTCATCGTAGAGGGTGTTCGTGCGGGAGTCCCGCTGGCTGTGGCCACCTTCTCCTACGTGCTCCAACCAGGCGGACTGAGTGATGTACGTCACGTTCTCCAGGTGCAAGAACTCGGAGGCCGGCAGATTCACGCCGATCAGTTTGCCGTCCTTGGAGAAGAGTTGCTCCGCCGGGTTAGCCCCTTTGCTTTGTGTGAAAAGCTGCAGGGTGCGTTCGCCTTCACCTTCGTAAAATAAAACGAGCGAAGACAAAGAGGATTGCACGCTCTTGCTCTCTTGCTCCATGATGAAGTCGAAGAGGCGCGCACGTGCGTCCATCACACGTCTGGGGGCTTGTGCTTCGTACCACCGTGTGAACAGTGTCCGGAACTGGGTCTCCTCGAAACTCTTGTCCAAACACCGAGCGTGTATCCCCATGTTCGCAACGAGGTGCAAGTCACAGCCTTTCTCCAACGAGTTGCCCGCCTCGTCCCGCGTCATGTACTTCTTTCGGTCCTCCCGGCGCATGAACTTGTTGTAGTTCAAGCGGATGCCGATCCAGCCTCCGCCACCCGCGTCACGGACGAAACCGACGGGACGAAAGCAAATCTCACCTTTTGGGTTGGTCTTTACCCAAACCTCCTTGTCTCGATATTTCGCGAAGTCGGCGTCCTCCATGGCCACCGTCCGGCAAGCGTAGTCGATGCCTTGCCACATCTTCTCCTCATCCACACCGCGTTCACCCGCCGGCAACACGAAGGTTGCTAGTTTTATCAACCCAATTCCGGGCACGACCGTTGCAACCTTCTCGACAACGCGACCGTTAATGCAACTGTGGCCACCATCAGAACATGCGTAGCAACCGATGAACGGAGGCTTGCCGAGAATGCGGTCCATCAACAGCATGATCTTCGCGGGGGACCACGGCAAGTCCAGGGGGCACATGAACCAGTTCAGAGGTGCGGTGTCGAAAAGAAGAGTACGGTATCCCTTTGAGTCTAGGATCCGTTTCATTTCCTTGACCTCGTCATCAGCAGCACGCGCGGGGGCACGTTGAGTCGCACGGTGTTCTTTCATCACGTCGCGGACGGCGCGAGCGTCTTGCATTTCGCGGGCCACCTAAAATGGAACCATGCATTAAGAATAACATGTCCCCGACGTATAACGGAAAGGTAACACAAAAATAGGGCGATACCTTGTACACGTCGATGGGAGAGCCGTCCGGAGAGGAAAGCATCTTCTCGAAGGCAACCGTTGTGGCGGAGTTCTTCAGCTTCTCGGAAGTGAAGCGACCACCGAAAACGGGAAGGGCTTCTTTGATGGCGTCTTGGGTTTCTTTGGAAACAACGGCCTTCCCCTTTTATCCATGGGTTGGCAGGCATGGGTGCCTTCGTGTCTAAAGAGCAGTAGGTGGCCTTCGGCTGCGGGAAGGTCGATGCGGACCAAAGTAGCCCGGGCACCACAGGTAATAACTTCCATGGGTTCTTGACACTTTTTGCATGGAGGGCCTTCAATCTGAAAGAAGAAAAGAAAAGCGTAAGGTCCTACTGGAAAAGTGGGGAAAGTGTACGGGAAAACCTTGGGATTAAAATACCTCAACGCCGAGGAAAGCGGAAGCGGAGCGTTTGGCACGTTGTTGAGAACTTGTCTGAACGAACTCTTTGTCATGGGTTTTAAAGAAAGAGCACTCCGTATTCCTGCAAAGTTTTTCTCCAAGGCAGTTTTGAAGTCGAACTTGAGAGTTGCAGTCCTTGACAGCATCTTGTCGGGTTACCTCCGCCCAAGTTGTGGCGCAGGCGTGGGACCAAGAACGGTTCGTGACATGGAAGTCAAGTTTGTTCAGCGGTAGACCGCCCTTCCCGGTTGGTTTAGGAAGAGGTGAGGACATGTGGTGACCAAAAGTTACATTGCCATCGACGTCGAAGGGGACCTTGTTCACACGTTTGCAATCTGCGGGCCACTTAAAAGAAGAGGCGTGACTGGAAGTCGAGTCGGACTTGGAAAGGTTTGTCGAAGCGACGGACTCCGTGGGCTTGGGCTTCGTGTTTGGTGAGAACCGGGGAGTCTTGCACTCGCCGGTGTAAATAATGTCTTCTTCATCATCGCTGTCATCGCTTTCGCTGTCGCTTACCAAGATTGGCATGTTGTCGTCGGTAGGAGTACCGTACACATTGTGCAAGAAGCCCGCGTGAACGGGAAACAGGTCCAAAGAGCAAGCAACGGAGTCATCGTACTCGGAGGTGACGGAAAGATCTTCTTTCTTGTCAAGACTAAAAACATTGCAAAGTGTGTCGCTAGTCACAAAAGTGTCTCCAAGATGCCAAACAATAGGAATTTCACGAACGACATCCCCGGTTTCAAGGCAGCGAAAAGTAACAAATTGAGTGGACATTGCATTAGCCCTAGGAAGTCGGTAAAATAAATGCACTCCCGAAGTGAAAGTGTCGAGGAGAGGCCTTAAAAACTCTAGTCGCCAAAATAAAAGGCGACGCCGAAATAAAATCGAGTCGAGGCGACGGCTGGGAAATTTTCGAGTCGAGTCGAGAACGACACCGACCAAACGAGTCTAGCTGTTTCGGAAAGAGAGGCGAAGGAAAAAATCGAGTCGAGTGTCGAGTCGAGGCGAAACCTTCAAAATATTCGACTCGAGGAAACGCTTTGAAAATTTAAAAAAAAATATCGAGGCGAAAAAATATCGAGTCGAGAACGACACTGACCAAAGGAGTCGACGTGTTTCGGAAAGAGAAGTCGAAGAAAACCTGAAGACAGTTGAGAGCTAGTAAAGAACTCTAGCCGCCAAATAAAAAGCGCAAAGATTTAAAGTCAAAAGAAACAAGCAAAGATGCCTGCAAAAAATGGAACCACCAAGAAGTCCGGGGATGGCAACACGGAAAGGTTGGTTTACGCGGACGTGATGGAACAGCGTTTCGTTGAGCAGAAAGTGCTGAAGCTCGCGGACTGCTCTTTCGCTGACAACCCAAGAGGACACAATCACAACGGTGTCAACGTGGAGAAGTCCGTTGAGAAAAACGGCATCGACCTTTCCCAAACCATGATCTGGCGCCGCGCCAAAAAAGGAGATCCTAAGGCCCACGGGTAAGTTTCACTAAACCTTCTTGAAGAACTGCGCTGACAAAAGGTAGAAGAGACAAGTGTGAAAAAGCGTTCATCGATGAACGCTTTTTAAAAAACACTGCTAAAGAAACAAGTGTGTTAACAGGTTTAAAGAAAAGTGTTCATCGCTGAACGCTTTCTTTATTTTGTTTCTGAAGCTTGAGTATTTTAAACTGTTTTTAAGAAAGCGTTCATCGATGAGCGCTTTTCTTAGTTTTCCTTGTATTTTCCCTAAAACTTTGCGGTTTGGAGTTGCAAAAGCTGCGATATTTCTGTGTGATTCAGCTTTTTTCTCAGGAAAAATACAAGGAAAACTAAGAAAAGCGTTCATCGATGAACGCTTTCTTCAAAAGAGTTTAAAATACTCAAGCTTCAGAAACAAAATAAAGAAAGCGTTCATCGATGAACACTTTTCTTTAAACCGGTCAAAACACTTGTTTCTTTAGCAGTGTTTTTTAAAAAGCGTTCATCGATGAACGCTTTTGCGTTCATCGATGAACGCTTTTCTTATTCAGCAAAAAAAGGTTAGTGCTTGAACTCTTCTTGGTTTTGCATGGTGACTTTCTTCTTGTTTATTTGCTGTTCACCTGCAGGTCTACTGACTCCCTTCAGGACTCTTGCTCGGAAGAAGAACATGCGGTGTTAGAGCTAGTGTTGCTTGAAGATGTTACATCCTCAGAAGATGAGGAAGATTCTTGCAGGAAGAACCATGTTCCCATTAGCTGGTATAATGTTCCAAACGTGGCAGTAGCTAAGAGGAGACTCAAGAATAAAAAAGACGCTGAGCGAAACGCAAAAATACGTAGGACGCAATGTCCTTTGTGGATGCTAGACAGCCAGTGGTAGCTTTAGCTGAAGTAAACACTTTATATATTTTTTTATAAATAGTTTCTCTAACCCTTTAACCCATGTTCTTTGTCGTTTTAAATGGCGTGCTGTGTTTGTTTTTGTTTTCAGTAAGCGGTACATTGCCATTGACGGACATGGTAGGCACGAGTTTTTCACTCGTGCCTTCCAAGATGGCGCCGTGGTAGGCGGAAAAAAACTAGAGGCCCGGGACAAAAGGTTTCTTGAATGCAACGTCATCGTGGTGTCGGAGGACATCACCAAGGAGGAGGTTACATGCCTCGCCCTCTCGCGCATCGTCCAGAACGAGAAGGGGTCCAAGAAAAACACTTTTTTCGACGACTACACCTCCTTCAAATGGCTGATGTCCTCCATTGACAAGACCGTGGCCAAACCACAGAAGTTGGTTGTTTTGTTCTCTCACATCGACCCTTCGTTATACTCGTTGATGTTCTTCAAGAGGATGGCCCACATCCACGAAAAGGTGATCGGGCCCGACGAGCGGTTGGAGGCCTTGCTTCGCGAGAACTGCGAAGCTTTGGGGAAGGATTCCCCCTTCGGCTTCAACTCCTTGTTCGACAACAAGGAATTCCAACGTCTTAATCCGACACAAAGATATCAGGTACGGTGGAAGCCGGTCTTTATTTTATTGTGTTACATGCAACCATCACGCCTGAAGACAAACACATGTCTCAGGTTTTCCTGAAAGTGAACGAGAACGTCAAGTTCGCCGTGAAGGACGAGAATGGCGAGCTCCACTTGAAGAAGAAGAAGCAATGCGCGACTTTGGGCTTCGTCGGAACCACACGCGCCTTCACGGACTTGTGTTCGTTTGTGCTGCTTCGTCAAGAAGTCCGCTCACAGCTAGAGCTTCAAAGCTCTAAGGGGAAGGCGAAAAAAGCTGAAGAGGCGTCCAAGTTCTTGGAGGACATGAGCGCCGGAAAGTAAGTCCATCTACCACGGTTTGGTTAAAGCCGTGAACTATTTTTTTATGCGGAAAGGTGATGGGTGTTAAACTTTTGTTTACAGGTACGATGGTACTTTCTTCGACGCCAACGAGACTTGCTCCAAGACCAGTAACTTGGCTCGCCTGAACCGGGATGTCGAGCCGAAAGTCGTGCAGGACATGCTGAAGAAGCACAACGAGATGGTTGAGTGGGAGGAGACTGCGGTGGAGGCTCAGGAGAGTGGCGTCGAGACCCTTGCGGAAGTTGCAGCTGGTGAGACGGGTGGGGATGTTGAAGAGGAAAAGGAAGAGACGCAGGAAGGTGCGTCGGTTGGGGATGATGACGAGGTAGGCGATGGGGATGAGGAGGTAGAAGGTGAGGAACCGGTTGGTGAGGAAGATGGTCAGGAGAAGGAGGAGGAGGAGAACGAAGAGGAAGAGGAGGGCGATGAGGAGGGCGATGAGGAGGAGGATGGAAAGTTTGACTTTGAAAAGGAGTCGGATGAGGTTCGTGAAACACGTGAAGATCGGAAGCGGAAGAGACAGGAAGTGGCGGATTGGTTTGCGGCGGAGGACGCGGGGGAACATGTCCCAAAATCAAAGAAGCAGAGAAAGGATCTAACTAAGAAGAGGGCGGAGATGGGGAAGCTACGTCAAGAGTTGCAGGCCTTTGAGGAGGAGGATGCCGCTTACGCGGCTTGGCTTAGCGACAAGGAGAAACAGAAGGATGAGCAGGACATGGAGGACGGCCCGGCCCCCTGCGCGGAATGGATGAAGCCTTGGGTTGGGGTGTCGCGAGGGAACCCGGACTACGAAGGGTTGCGACAATGGAAGATGGCAGGCGGAACGCTCCGAAATGGAACGCGGCAGAAGGCACCGGTGAAGGAGAGCATTGAGATTGGGCAGTTCTTGAAGATGAATGAGGAGGCGTTGAAGCCTGGTGTACGGCATCATGTGCACAATATTGTGTCCGTGGAGGGGCCGAAGGTGGTAGCGGTGAAGAACCGTGGCGTGACGCGTGGCACGAAGGTGAAGGATGAGAAGGTGGAGTACGTCTTGGAGTTAATCCATCAACACGGACACGCCGAGTCTGAGAAGTTGCTGGTGTTGACATCGGTTGCCATGAACTCCCAAGGCATCCCGCTGTTGCAGATGTACTTCGGCGAAGCTCTCGGGGCCATGGACGTCATCACGCACAACGCGGCGGAAGATAAGTTTTGTGTGGCGGCGGTCATCACGGATGTTCCGTGGGGCCATGAGAGCAAGACCGGGTACAACACGAAGGTGGATTGGGATGCGTTCGCAGTCAAGTTGGACGAGCTGTGCGCGAACAACGATGGCATGTCGGAGGTTCATAAATACGCCGATCTGGGAAAGGTGGACGGAGACACCATTGTGTGTGCCTTAGGCGACAGTGAAGCCCTTCGAGCTTTGGAGGCGGGCTGGAAGGCGTTGAAGCACCCGGTAGGATCGATGTAACACGTGTTGCTTTGAAGGCACCCTTTTATTTTTGTTTTTTTTGTTACGTTTCTTAAAGGGAGGGAAAAGGGGGGAAGGATCA
>LGRX02031982.1:26294-104900 GCA_001247695.2 Cymbomonas tetramitiformis | reverse complement strand
CTGTCTTGTGTCCACTACCCTGCGGTACATTGCGATGTACCCAAGCCTTCTTGGGTACATCCCCATGTACCCAAGCATTTTCGACATATCATGCACCATATTGACATCCATGACACCGCACTTTGGCCTCAAGTCATCGTCGAGGATGGAAATATAACATTTGACACGTATGTTCAAGATGGGACATGGACGGCCGCGCACTGCACCACTATGGCGACCATACCCCTTGCTGAATAATTATTTCCACATGTTTCGTTCGTGATCAAGAAACGTTGCTTAACTTTGAAGCCATTTTGCTCGGTGAAGATGAAGTCGGATGCAATTTTTGACATGACACTCCAGAAAGCGCAGCTCGTGAACTTTTCAACGCGGGTCTCCAAATTTTGAATCGACCTTTTACACCACCCATAAATGTACCTAAAGGTCGATGTACCCAAGGTATGTACCCAGTAAAATTGTTAACTACAAACCACTATAAACTTGCAAATTGACAACTATGATACCATATGAAAATAACCCAAATGATCGAAATTGCTCAAAGCGAGTGGTTGTATATCTGAAGGGAAGTCTTGAGGACATGTCTTATCAACCATAAGGCCATCGGACACAAATCTTGCATGCACGACCCAAGGATGTACACGTGACCTTGGGTACATCCCGATGTACCCAAGGCCGGGTAGTGGACACTTGGCGTGGCCTTCAAGAAGGCAGACCAAGGCTGGCAACAACCGGGTGCTCATCATGACCGAGCACTACACCAGATTCATAGTCTGCGTGCCCATTCCCGACAAGGAGGCGAGGACCATCGCAGCGGCATTTCGCAGTCATGTCTTGGCTGTGTTCGGGGCGCCAGCAGAGTGCTTGGTGGATGGAGGCAAAGAGTTCGAGGGCGAGTTCAAGCAGCTATGCAGAGACTGCCTGATCGACCGACGAGTCACTTCACCAGACTCACCAGATGGCTACTGCCCGGAGCTTCAGTACTGTTACAAGTACCGTAGTAAAATAGACGTAGCCGGCATTAAACTTGGTCATATAGGTCAAACCACATCTCAGAAAATTCATTTATGACCCTTTTGAATTTCTGAAAACGTGTATACATGCCACCATCAAGTTTAAGGTGGTGTATTTTGAGCGCGCTTTCGATGGGTAAAATGCCTGAAAATAATTTATTTTGCTCAGTACTGTTACAAGTACTGGACACTATAACCCTTGAGAGACCCTCATGCGAGGCCTTGGAGGTCAAACCAACCATCATGTTTCGATATTGGAAGGTATTGAAGATATCTAGCGAGTCACTTGCGTGATTGATATGAATTTGGGCCCGCGCGGTGATGGAATATGACCCACACCCGCCAGAAATCCGAAATTCGCTTTTTTCAAGGACGAAAATTATTGAATTGGCTCCGCGCGAACGTGTGACATAAGAACATAAGTCACAGTATGGCGGTCGTGAAGGCTTCTAAAATTCGATATACATGTATAGATGACAAATTTACTTGCTCATGGCCTTTCCATATGCATAGCATGCATTAAATGCGTCATTCCTATCGCCAAGCGTGGTTGTTGGCGGCCCCTCAAACATATCATTTTCCGCACACCCAAACCCAAACCCTAAACAGCCATAACTTCCTCAATACTTGGAACTGTGTGACCTATAAAGTGTTATGTGACATTTGTGTACATTATGCACGATAGGAATGTAAAAAATATGTATGTGTATGGCTGTAACACCCAAATTTTGAGCCAGGACTGATTTCAGCTCCCCTGTAGTGCCCCCTCCCATGCTAAATTCCCCGAAAATTATTTCCCCCTACATTATGCCACAAAATTAGTTTCTCGTAGTCCAAAATATTATTTTGAATCATGTTTGGGCGATGTACGGCGCTTGGGTACCCGTTGGGATGATTACGAGCATGCTACTTGTGTATGCGTACTGGTACTCTGTCTACCAGGCCCTAGCACCTCGTCCCCACCACTCAATCATGCACCTCCATTATCAACCATGCCCAAATCAGTACGTCTCGTAGTCCGAATTATCATATCAAATCATGCCCGTGCGATATATGGCGCTAGGGCGCCCGTTGGGGCGATTCCTAGCATGCTACTTGCGTACGCGTACACCTGTGCTGACAGCGAGGTCTTAGCGCATGACCGACACTCAGCCATGCATCCCCGACAACCTATAGGCCCAGTTTAATGCTGGTTATAGTCCAAAATATTATTTTGAATCATGTTTGGGCGATGTACGGCGCTTGGGTACCCGTTGGGATGATTACGAGCATGCTACTTGTGTATGCGTACTGGTACTCTGTCTACCGGGCCCTGGCACCTCGTCCCCACCACTCAATCATGCACCTCCATTATCAACCATGCCCAAATCAGTACGTCTCGTAGTCCGAATTATCATATCAAATCATGCCCGTGCGATATATGGCGCTAGGGCGCCCGTTGGGGCGATTCCTAGCATGCTACTTGCGTACGCGTACACCTGTGCTGACAGCGAGGTCTTAGCGCATGACCGACACTCAGCCATGCATCCCCGACAACCTATAGGCCCAGTTTAATGCTGGTTATAGTCCAAAATATTATTTTGAATCATGTTTGGGCGATGTACGGCGCTTGGGTACCCGTTGGGATGATTACGAGCATGCTACTTGTGTATGCGTACTGGTACTCTGTCTACCGGGCCCTGGCACCTCGTCCCCACCACTCAATCATGCACCTCCATTATCAACCATGCCCAAATCAGTACGTCTCGTAGTCCGAATTATCATATCAAATCATGACCGTGCGATATATGGCGCTAGGGCGCCCGTTGGGGCGATTCCTAGCATGCTACTTGCGTACGCGTACACCTGTGCTGACAGCGAGGTCTTAGCGCATGACCGACACTCAGCCATGCATCCCCGACAACCTATAGGCCCAGTTTAATGCTGGTTATAGTCCAAAATATTATTTTGAATCATGTTTGGGCGATGTACGGCGCTTGGGTACCCGTTGGAATGAACATTTGCATGCTACTTGAATCACGTTGGATCGCTTGGAATATAATAGGTTTTCACATGGAAGGTGGAAGTTTACAACAATATATACAATTGGTATCATGATACCAAATTGTTCCATGATATGTGAGTGATTAGATATGATGTCTGCCTTCAATTTGAATGCTTTCCCACTTGATTCGGCGGTGTGGTGTGCCTGAAAAAAATTATTGAAAGAGGCATGTCATTTTCGACATATTTGTCAAGCAGGTAATCCGGAAAATCACTGCCCATTGTGTTATATACGTCCAGTGAGAAGCCTCCAAGTGGAATATCGACCAATGGAGCATATGGCAAATTAGTTTAGGTCATAAATGTGCCAAGATATGGATGGTAGCCCAACCGAACCAACGGAGATGCCTGAAAAAATTCGCGGGGATTCAGTACTTGTAATAGTACTGAACACGATTTCAGTACTATTACAAGTACTGCCGGGCAGTAGCCACAGAAGGCAATGGGCTTACTGAGCGAGTGGTGCGCACAATGAAGTTTTGCTTCAAGAAGCTTGCCTTGGAGAAGGGCCTCGATTATGAGTGGGATGAGCAGCTCTGGCCGCTGGTGCTGAGCTACAATGCAGCACGCCAGGAGTCCACGGGAGTGGCGCCGTTTACCCTGTTGTTTGCCCAAGAGGCAGTGGTGCCGCCAGATTTGAAGCAGGCGCCCAGCATAGATTTCAGTGCTGGGGTCGAAGATGAGAAGGATGCCCGCTTGCCCGGGTCAAGGACCTCATCCAGAGAGCACAGGTGGTGATGCGCCTGATGGTGCACGCTGGTTGCAGCCTGGAGGTAGCACAGCATCGTGACACGTTACATTATGAAGGGAGAAGGGGTGGGGGCTACGAGCCTAGGCCACACCAGTTCAAAGTGGGCGATTTCGTCTACATCAGACAGAAGCCCCGCAGCGGCATGGAAGTCGCGACCAAGTCCGCCATCCTGAAGCTGGTCAAGATACAGCGAGATGGTGTCGTGGTGCTTGAGGACGCCACCAAGTTAAGAGAGAAGAGCACTGTGCAGAGCATCGCGCCATGTCACCTGCAGGTGAAGGACCAGTATGACTGCAGTGCAGCCGTGCCCAGCAGACACCTTGCATGTGAAGTGTGCAGGAAGACTGATGGAGAAGCAGAAATGTTGTTGTGCGACGCGTGCAACAAGGGGTACCATTTATGGTGTCTTACCCCAGCATTGGATGAAGTACCAGAGGGCGAGTGGTTATGTTCTAGGTGCTCAGGCACGAGGATGCAAGCCGCCAATGCTGAGGTGCGAGCCCAGGAAACCAAGAGCTCTTGGGTCCTGGAGGACAGATTGGGAATGAAGGAACAACAGCTGAACGAGAAGCTGTCCTCGGACATGCGCTTGCTTCCAGCAGACGTGGGTCCCCGCCGCGTGGTGAGGGGAGGCAAGTCGCAGCCATGGCATGCCGTCTCGTCCAGGGATATGCTGCTGGATGAGAAGGACATGTTTCTCCACATGCCAGATCAGATTGATTGGGGCAGACAGGACAAGCTCTCTGAGGCCGTGCAGATCTTCATGCCAGGGCACTGGAATGAGGGGCATCGCACGGTGCTGAGCAAGAAATACCGGGAACAGAAGGCAATGGCAAGGCAGCTGAGGGATGCACCTCTTGTGCCTGCTTTGGCTGAAGAAGAAGTTGAAAACCGAGGAGAATTGAGACATATGACCAAGGCTCAGGTGCGAGAAGCTAGCGCACTGCAGTGGGGGCTTGAGCTGGTCATCACAGTGCCCTCCGAGGTGAGGCGCTTGGCGACAGAGGTGGATTGGAAGTCCATCGATGGCGTGTGGAACCCATGGGCAGGTACTGGGGTCATCAGTGAGGTGATGGTGGAGCAATGGCCGCAGTTGAGATTTATGAATAATGACTGGAATTCTCAGTTGGGTTGGTCTGAGGCGCATGATGCACTTCAGCCAGGTAACTATCGCATATGGAAGGAGAAGTATGGTGTCTGTGACGCAGTGGTGACTTCACCTTGGTTTGCAGCGCTGGATATCGCGTTTCCATCGGCAGTTATGGCCAGCCGTGTGGTGGCATGTGTCCACGTTCCATCTTACTACTTGACAGTCATGACCGAGAGCAGAGCCGCGTACTTCAGACGATCGAGTCAGACTGGACGCTTGCATGTGATTGGGCATCTGGAACATGGACCTATTGGCCGCAGGTGTATGTGGGTCTTGGTATTCAAGAATCCGCTGGTCAGAGCCAGAATGCTACAGGGTGGAGAAGGTGAAGGCATTGGTATGTTCACTTTAAGTTTGGGCAAGTTCATGGCAGATGGTGATACGACCAAGTATGCTGAACAAGCCCATATTTGAGTCTGTGCTACTGCACGCAGCAGCTACAGATGGGGGATGTTGGAAATCTGGGCTTGCATGAAAGAGCTTAGCGTTCGATCTCAGAATATCAGAATTTCAAAAAATTTGTAGCTCTACGATCTTGTGCTGTGCTGAGATTGCTTGGACAGTTACCGACACCAGTGAATGTTAATGACGAACTTATGATTATCAGCGAGTGTTAAGATTGCTCGGTTCCGAGAGTATTCGTACCATCATGCACACGCGTTTGCGACAGCTGTAACAAACGCCGGCTTCTCATGGTACCGCGCCGGGTTTGTCCAGCTGGTGACACGCGTGACAGAGATGGCAGTGTGACAGGCTTCGCTAAGATGATTGCCCGAGAGGTGCAGACCTGCCAGAGAAGATATGGTCATTATCGGGTGACCAGGGAATGATAAGATGAAGATGACAGTGACTCCTCTGCCACTGACGTGTCAGTCAGAATGTGGTAAACGGTAACATTGTTAGAGCTGGCATGGAATAATGACTTTCCATTGGCCAGATGAAGATTTAAGGGCTAGAACCCGTTACAGTTTTGGGAAATGTGACAGAGCATTGAGATATAAGTAAGCTCATACCGTAGGTCAGAGTAGTGGACTCATTATTGTTTTGCCTTCGCAAGTGCTAGGTGGCTGTTCGCGTGCCAGTGCTAGAGTGCTAAGACAGTTCTGCTCACAGCTTTTGTACACGATAATTCGTATTTTGTGGTTATTATACCGATTTTGATGAATATATTTTACTGCTGTTTTTATACTTTTTCATGTTGGAAATCTGGGCTTGCATGAAAGAGCTTAGCGTTCGATCTCAGAATATCAGAATTTCAAAAAATTTGTAGCTCTACGATCTTGTGCTGTGCTGAGATTGCTTGGACAGTTACCGACACCAGTGAATGTTAATGACGAACTTATGATTATCCGCGAGTGTTAAGATTGCTCGGTTCCGAGAGTATTCGTACCATCATGCACACGCGTTTGCGACATTGATGATGGTCGAGCGCATCTTTACCCAGAAACGGTCGGAGTCGGAATCGGGTACCCCCTCGACTTCGTAGCGTCGGCGCTGCAACATGTAACGGCCGTCCCCAGGGTGGGAACGGGCCGCCTCTGCGTAAAGTGCCGATGCAGTACCGCGAAGAACGATGGGGAGGACGGTGAAAATGATCTCGTTGAGCGGCACCACGTGGTAGTAGTCGTAGTCGCGCTCGAGGTCAAGTAGCTTGGAGAACTCGGGGAAGGACACGGGGTACAAAACATGGCGAAGTGCTAAAAGCAGAGCGCTGAAATCGGCGTCAGCAGTCTCGGTGTCGAGGATGTAGCCATTTTTAGGGTTGTAGCCTCCAGGCCGTACAACAGCGACGATGTCGGCGGAATACGTGAAGGCGTAGGACAGCTGCTCGAGGTACTCTTCTTCCCTGCCTTCCTCCGCCGGGGTAGAGGCTAGGACTGGCAGGTCGTTGAAGAAATCGGACGGCAATTGCGACAGCCGCACCGATGATGACCGGGAACGCAAGGATGCAATCGACACAATCCTTCTCAGGCGAGTCGGACCCGGCGTAGTACCGCCGGAATCCACGGGAGACGGTGAAGGCGTGGCGCTAGCCCGCCTTGCTGAACGGAGGGCTTCAGCGAGCCCAATTTGGCGCTGTTGTGACATGTTTGGCAGAAAATAATCCAGAATGCACGAAAGTTGACGGAGACGGCGCGCGGGATACCAGTCACAGTCGGTAGGTAAGCCACGATTGACGGAAGCGGCAAAAAGAACGGAGACGGTGACGGAAACTTGCCGCTTGACGGTGCAGAATCTCTGCGGTACGGGGAAATTGACGGAAACTAGAATCGGGAGTAACCGAAGCGAGCCGAATCAACCGGAATCACCACTCCGTGAAGTGGGACCGATAACCTGATGAAACATGTGAAAGAAAAAAAATATATATATATATATACTGTAGCCTAGATGCATATCGTTCTTTCCTTGCATCCGACGAAACCGGGGGCTCCTCAGCTCCCACATACATTCGTGACCGTCGTAAATAAATATATATACTATTTTCAACGCCCACGATCGACCCGGTGATGTTCATGTTGGGATGACGATGGCGTTGGCGAATGTGGCGACTACAGTAATACCGAGCAGAACAGTAACGCCAGCGCCCACCACCGAGACTCACACGACGCAGTTGAGTGACAACAATCACTCCCCGGACTTTTTCCGGTCCAGTTTGTGAGGCTCTGCGAACGTGAAATCAACGCACGACACACCATTCGGTACCCCAAGTGTGTTACGTGCGTCCGATATATATATGACAGATCCCGACGATTGACCGGTGACGTGGATATAATCGAAAATTAAAATGATCGAACGAGACCCCACGGACTGAGTCAAATCGAACGCTTTGCTACGGATTAGAAATCTACCGATAATTCAAGCGCAAGCGAAGGAGAAGTCTAAAAGACCCTCCTGGACAAACGCGTGTGTGCTTGCTTCACTTGCGAAGGCGAAAGGTTCATCGAGCAACAGCTGTTACCGTTCGTGCATAGATAGATATACAGCAGATATGTGTTTGTGAGCACATTTTTCAAATTCGAAATTTCTCTCATGGTAAGCCAAGCGCAACGTGAAAGAGGAAACAAAATTTTGGAGGGCACGGGTCCCGCCATCACTTCCGCATACAGCTGCTGCGCCCGCCGGTATCCCTGATTCACTTCTTTTGCTTATGCGGTAGGCCTTCGTGGAGGAAGGGGCCGATGACATCCAAGTGGTGGCAGATTTGGATGAGGACGACAGTAAGTGACTTCTCCTCACACGACCTTCTCTTTTAGGACACTATCCTGAGGGGAGGCGACCGAAAGTGCACTGCCGTGTCCAAGAGCACCGCTGACGTACATTGACACGGTCAAGCGGTCAGTGTTAGCCAACCCTACGGTCTCAGCACTGCGCCGGCGCTTGATCTCCTTCACAAGATAGGGTCTCTCGGTTTTTTGCTCCTCGAGCTCGTCCGCAGCGTGGCCCGGTAGACCCGAAAGTCGCAGACCCATCCCAGCTCGGCGAGCGTCATATCTACAGCGGAGGCGGCGGGCCTCTCCTTACCTCTGGCCGCCCTCATCCTTCAGCTGGGGCAGCGCTTTGCTCTTCCCACACGGGCTCCCATGGGCTCCGGAGGAGGGGGCATTCTACCCCTCTCCTTCTTAGCAGCAACCCGATGCCCCTGCTGACTCCTTGTCGAGGGCTTGCGCCAGTGGCCTCCCTGGCGAATGGCAGAGCGTTGTAGTAGGCCTGCACTTAGGGCTCGTGCTTCACACACGTGCAGAGGCGGTGGCAACTGACGGCAGGGGCATTGCTGGCAGTGGCTCCCCCGGACAGCGAGGAGGAGGAGGAGGACGCCGCAGCCTCGACAGCCGGCGCCGGCGCTTCTGCGGAAGGTGTGCTTGCTTGTACCTCCTCGGCATTCACCGGACGGTGCGATGTGAACTTTGTATATATCCGTCTGCGAGGACCACCGCCCGTGCTGCCCTCGTTGCCAGCCCAACGACTGCCTCAGAGCCACCCCTGACAGCCTGTCACCTCACTTGGCACCCTTACCCCCGCTGTGCCACGGCCGCCTTCCGGTTCCAAGCGGACGTGCGAAAAGCGCGATCATAGCAACCCCTGGCGAGCACCTGCTGGCGGCGCACCAGTTCCCTAGTGACCGCTCGTCCTGAGCTGCACGCTTTGGCGGCATGTTCCATTCTGGCAGGGGGCCCGTCGGGGATGGAGGCGGACGTCCCCCCGGAGGAGAACGCGGCACTCCTCGTCTTGACTGAGCACACAGATGCGGCGCGTTCCGAGCCCACCACTTTCCGTGCCCCGTTAGGCCTGAAGCGCTCTTGCCCGTGTGTGAATGCACCTCGTGCCTCTGCTGAACACTGTGGTGCACCCCGCGATGCCTCGTTGCTGAAGAGACTGGAGCCACGCGAATGGGTGCCTCCCTGCAGGTTATCGCGGTCGCCTGCAGCCCAGCCAACCCCACTGACTTTGCCACTGGTGAGCCGGGCCCTGCTTGCGCCAGCCTGTATTATCGACCGCATAGAACCTTTAGCATGGTGGCGTGTAGCCTTTATAGGCGGCAGGCGTGTGCTACCAGTTGGGTGTAGGCGGCGGGTGTGTGCTGCCGGTTAGTTGTATATGGCGGGTAGGTTTTCCCGATGGTGTAGGGGCAAGCGTGTGTTCCCGGTGGTTGTGGTGACGCTTTTTACTAAGTTGATTTATGCGTCGCGCGTGTGTTCCCGGTGGTTGTAGTGACGCTTTTGACTAAGGTGATTTATGCGTTGCGCGTGTGTTCCCGGTGGTTGTGGTGACGCTTTTTACTAAGTTGATTTATGCGTCGCGCGTGTGTTCCCGGTGGTTGTAGTGACGCTTTTGACTAAGGTGATTTATGCGTTGCGCGTGTGTTCCCGGTGGTCGTATGAGGCAGGCGTGTGGTGGGTTATCGATAGCGGGCCAATTTTCCCGCTGGATGTACGCCATAGACTTCTTTGTCGGCGGGTGTGTGTTGCTGGCGAGAAAGTGTCTCTCGCCGTTGGTTGTAAGTCGTGGGTATCTTTAATGTTAAGTCTTATGCGATGGGTGTCTTTTCACATTGTTCTTAAGCGGGGAGTGTCTCTTTGGGGTACATGTTGGCGGCGGGCGCCCTTTGCTGGTGGTGTGTAGTAGCGGGCACCAGCTCTCATGGGTATGGAGGCCCTCCCATGGCTCTCAGGGCTCTCAGGGGTATGGAGGGCTTTATGGCTCTCAGGGGTATGGAGGCCATGGAGGTCTCTTGCCGTCGGCCGCAGTCGTTGCTGGGGTTGACGCGAGCTGCAGAGGAGCGCAGGCTGATGTGCGCCGGGCACTCGTGTACAGGGGGTTGTGATGACACGGCCTTCCTGTACAAGATGGGGGTGGGTGGTACAGAGCCAACCAAGCTCCCGCTGCGAGGTCACACTGACACCGTGGCGGCTCTCGCCTTCAGGTGCTTGTTCCCATGGCATGGTTGGCCCTGCCTGAGCATCCCTAGGAGCCCTTACGTCATGGTTGGCCCTGCCTGAGCATCCCTTGGAGCCCTTGCGTCATGGTTGGCCCTGCCTGAGCATCCCTAGGAGCCCTTGCGTCATGGTTGGCCCTGCCTGAGCATCCCTAGGAGCCCTTGGTATAGAGCAACTTCTGGGACTTCTTCACGGCGGTGACCTTGGCATGGGAGAATATTGTATCATATATATGGGAAGCACTCGGTGCAGAAGACGCTGAAGGGAAGATGGGTATTGCTGCTGGAACATGCCATCGCATCGCTGCAACCCCTCCCCTGCGCCATATCACTTTCATGAGTCACCTCTGCCACTGCCACATCCATCTATAACGCTGCTATTTCCGCCCAGTTTTCCAGCCTGAAGGAAGGCGCAGCTCGAGGGCTCGAGGTGATGGAGGCCCTGCGCCGCATTCGCATTGTTGGAGGGGTGAGGGTTCTTGGGGCGGGGCGGAGGCTGTGCAGCTCCGATGGATCCCACCTGGCAACAGGAGGCTTGGATGGTGGCGTGCTCGTCTGGGATGCCGCCTCGGTATTTTACCGCCCTTCATGCCTGTGCTCTCCTGCCCCGCTTTGGCGCCCTCCTTTGGCGCCCTCTTTGGCGCCCTCCTCGGCGCCCTCCTTGGCGCCCTCCTCGGCGCCCTCCTTGGCGCCCTCCTTGGCGCCCTCCTTTGCACCCTCCTTGGCGCCCTCCTTGGCGCCCTCCTTGGCGCCCTCCTTGGCGCCCTCCTCGGCGCCCTCCTTGGCGCCCTCCTTGGCGCCCCCCTTGGCGCCCTCCTTGGCGCCCTCCTTGGCGCCCTCCTTGGCCCCACTTTGGCGCCCTCCTTGGCGCCCTCCTTGGCGCCCTCCTTGGCGCCCTCTTCGGCGCCCTCTTTGGCGCATACTTTAGCATCCTTTAGCCACATACTTCCAATGTTTCCCTAATCTCCATTTCATGTTCATATCACAGATATTATGCGCTCATCTCCGCGTGGATATTGTTCTCATTGAGCCCGGAAAACCAAATCAGAATGGTGTCATCGAGTGCGCCCACAAAGCCTTCCTCGGTATCATACAGGGTACCTCGGAGAATGGCGCCCGAGGGTGAGGAAGACCCCGCAAGAGATAACCATAGTAGCATGTAGGATGTCACACATGCTCTCTTAGAACAACAGCTTCCAAGATTAGTCTGCCAAGAACTAGGCTTGTACAAGCCATCACCAAGAACCATGGGTATCACCTGCCTGCCTGTCTTCTAGACTACTACCATTATTTATTACTTGTATTCTTTTTTAATATGCATCTGCACTAAACATGCATCCAGGCTAAAAATGCATCCAGGCTGAATATGCTTTCAGGCTACAGCATATATATATATATATAACGGATATAAGGATAATATATATATTCACTGCAGTAGGAACAAAGAAAAACAGTGCTGGTGAAACCGGTTGATAACTAAACTGATAGAAAGGTTACGGGTGTGAGCTAACTAGCAGATCGGTGACAGACGGTGACACACACAGCAAGGGGTGATACTAGGAGAAGTTGGACCCCCATACAATGGGGGGGGGATTTCAGCTTCCCCGTGATATACCCTATAATTCAGTCGAGGATAGGCTTGTATTGCTCGGGGGGGGCCTCCCTAGCTCTTGCCTCTTAGCCTCTGGCTATTACTTTATTCAGGGAGCATCCGAAAAATCAGCTAATGAGAGACACGTCTGATGGCTTATCGCCATGATGAGGTATGACCCGATATCCGATGTAGGAGTTTTTATAGTTGGCCAACCTGTAACAACCGGGTTACCAAAAATACCACGGGAGGTTGTGACAAGTTTTCATTTGCCCATTTCAGGTTCATAAACTCAAGTTATCTTTTGCAAACCCGGGTTTCTAGAAAACCTAGGACAATGCTGACGTCGCGTCTGTCGTTGGGTGATCCTTAGCTTATCCCATCGTGATACCAAATAAGGGGGGGACGACCGATGATGAGGAAGCACCTTCGGCCTCGAGAGATCGAGAAGCGACCAAAACTACAGTTTGAGGCGAACCAAGCGCATGATGTTAAATACCATTGTATTCACGTTGAACAAACCAAGTGTGCCAAACTGTTCCCCAAGGGTGGATTTATTGCCATCTAGTGGCTTTGGGAGGATCCCCCCAAATGAGGAACCAAATTTGGAGAGTTCCCCAAGGGGACAGCAACCCCAAATTGTGAGGTATGCAGGCAAGCATGCGCTCTTGCATAAGAGGCGACGCATATCTATTTGATAGGAAAGAAACACTCTGGTGGTGAACAAAGAGCCACATCATAAGCCGTGAGCCCCAGTGTTAACCCTGGTAAGTGGGTCATGGGCCAGCACACCACTGCGAGCCGCTAGTTGCCCCCACTGCACACAGTGGATGTCCCATCACACCATCTGAGTGTAGATCAGTAGTGACGCCCCTCACACAAGCAAATGCATATGCTATGACTTGCCCCGCATAACTTATCGGCAGCACAAAAGAGAGATAAGGTTTCAGAAGAAAGGTGGTGTTTATGCGAACACCATTTGTTGAGCAGACTGTAGCTCCGGACGAAGCGCTTAAGCACTGGTAAACTTAGTCACTGCCTTGGTGCCCTCAGACACCGCGTGCTTCGCGAGCTCGCCAGGCAGGATTAGGCGCACACCGGTCTGAATTTCACGGGAAGTGATGGTTGGCTTCTTGTTGTACCTTGCCAGCTTGGCAGACTCACCAGCGATCTTCTCGAAGATATCGTTGATGAAAGAGTTCATTATGCTCATGGCCTTGCTAGAGATACCAGTGTCAGGGTGCACCTGCTTGAGCACCTTGTAGATGTAGATCTTGTATGACTCTACAGACTTCTTCGACTTCTTCTTCTTGCCATCAGTCTTAGCGACGGTCTTCTTAGCGGGGGTCTTCTCAGCCTTCTTTGGAGGAGCCATTTTTTCCAGGTATGAAAGATGAGCGAGGGATTGTACTTGGCAGTCAGGTGCTTGCTTTAAAGTTTGGTTCGGAATTTGGTCAGAGTTATAGCAAGAGCCGAGGGACACGGTCGTAAAAGAGACGACTTTCGCATCAAGAAGAAAGCTGAGATTGACGTCATCATCTACCAATGAAACGCAAGTTATACAAGGGTGCAGGATCGATGATCTGTGTCAGTTGCCCACATCGATCTTAGGAGATAATCTTGAGATATTTTGATTGGCCACTCGACTGGGCCTGTTCGTCAGAGTCGCCAAGATTTCAAGTCACCAGGTCGCCACACATTCCACGCTCGTCAGGAAACTTTTTAACGGATGGCTTGGACTCATGATTCATCAGAAATCTGAACAACTTGCCAGCACCCTCAACTTCAAGTAATTCATTAAACATGTCTGGTCGCGGAAAAGGAAAGAGCGGAAAGAAGTCCGTAACTCGCTCGGCCAAGGCGGGACTCCAGTTCCCTGTTGGCCGTATCGCCAGGTATCTCAAGGCTGGCAAGTACGCCACTCGTGTTGGCGCGGGTGCCCCCGTGTACCTGGCTGCGGTGCTTGAGTACTTGACTGCTGAGGTCCTCGAGTTGGCTGGTAACGCGTCTCGTGACAACAAGAAGACCCGCATCGTACCCCGTCACATCCAGTTGGCTGTGCGCAACGATGAGGAGCTCTCCAAGCTTCTCGGCCAGGTCACCATTTCCGGTGGTGGCGTTCTCCCCAACATTCACCAGGTGCTTCTCCCCAAGAAAACCGGCAAGAAGGCCGAATAAACAATCGGTTGAGCCCCCTAAAAAAAACTGGTGTTGTATAAACACCATCAACCTGTGTAGTTATTTTACCCGTAAGACAGCTGGCTCCTCCTGTTAGGCAGGGCCTTATGGATCTCCAGTGTAGCTGAATGTGCGCCGCCACAAGAGTAACGCTGGCCTCCTTTCTGTGCCTTCGAACTTGGTGAGATGCCCCGCCTGAGGGTGCGCCACGTGACGGACGTCCGATGTCCCGCCTCCCGTTCGCAGCGGCTGCATAGTCTCGGCAAGGGCTATGCCCTCGTAGACGTAAAAAAGCAGTGGATACGTCTGGTTCCACAAGTCCTTCAGACAGGTACCCTATCATCACGGGGCCATGCGGTTGGAGCGAGAGGGCCGGTGGCGTTCTTGGTCCAGACTCTCGGTGTGCTACATATGGTTCCGTCTGTTGGGATGAATTGGTCTGTCCCAATTTCTGCAACTACCGTGAGCACAGCACCATACTAATCCAAGATTACTGAGTGAGTTCACAACACACAGCCGTGGTGTGGACGCTTCTGGACCTACCGAGCAAGCAGGCGAGCACGATAGTGTCGTAGCCAACGTGGCTAGATGTGTAAGGAACTAGAAACCACTGAGAACTCCCATGCCCCTTGCGCCAAAGTGTGCCGCCGCAGGGCACTCCTGCACGGTATTGGTTTCCAGAAGCATTTCTTGTACGTGCTTATAGATCTGTAACACGTGCAAAGGTTCGGGTCTCGACCGCGGGGCACTCCTGCTTCAAAATGACACGCGCGAACGGGGGCACTCCCAACTAGAATCTGTACTGCGATAGTGTCACTGCGCAGTCACAAAGTTACAGGACAGACTCCGGTCTTCCAATCTGTGTCAGTGTTTGATTTGCGAACCAAGAAATAGTATGTAGATATCACTTTAGACTTGACTACTCCTGCTTCAAAATGACACGCGCGAACGGGTACTGTGGGGCACTCCCAACTAGAATCTGTACTGCGACAGTGTCACTGCGCAGTCACAAAGTTACAGGACAGACTCCGGTCTTCCAATCTGTGTCAGTGTCACTTGAGTTGCGAACCAAGAAATAGTATGTAGATATCAATTTAGACTTGACTATAATAGGCCGGTCGATCTCAAATTCTCACTAGAGAATTCTCTCTCGGCCGATTTTTTTATGCCACTGCATGTGCGAACGACGTGTATAGTTTTGTAGCATCGCCGCCGTTCTGCGTGCACGTGCACTGTTATAATATGTTTTTCAAGCGATGGCGCACGCCTGGCACTAACGCTTCTGAGCGTGTCATCATTTGCTCTGCCATCTGCCGTTTGCTTGTTTAAGTGGGGGATGGTAATCTGCATTGGTTCGAAAACATTGAGAGCAGAGGTTACAAATCATTATGTTAGAATAGTTTGACCGGCCGTATGACTCTGTAGCCGTTGTAGTCGTAGCTGTTCTAGTCCGAACCAACCTGTGAGATCCTGTGTCGTCACGAACCTCAACCCTAGGCTAGTTACAAAAGTGTATTATTTGTTGAATTCGAAAGCTCTAAAACACGAGGCACAGTATTGATAACTCTAATATGCTGATACATCGATATATTAGGGATATCAGTATTAGTAAATAACGAATTTTGCTGATATCGGAATATTGGTATCGGATGAATAACATGTGGAGAAATATCGTTGTTAGCGAATAAGGAATGTCAGGTGTATTGGTATTATGCGAATACCGCGTGTAGTATTATCAATATTACGCGTGAATAATTGATGTTGGATGGAAATATCGGCGACGTATAGGCCGCCCACGCTTTGCTCCTAGGGGGGCAAAGGACATCAGACCCCCCGACTTCTACAGTTAGATCAGAATTGCACAGTAGAGCTGCATATGGCCCAAGGCATCGTATCGGTAATGCCGATATTCTGATATATCGGTAAATATTGGCATATAAGTCTCAATCGATTGCGCACATTTAATCGATATATCGGTATCGCTTCGCTTCGGAATTCAAAGTGTTATGTGTTGTATATGAGAAAGCGTATATAATTTTGAGATATCGATATGTATCGATATCGCCGATAATCGATTAGAATTGTTAATTTCTGCAACCCATACAATGCCCTGATATGGCCAAGTGCCATTAACTTTTCCTGTTGACCTCACTATTTGCTAGTCACCGCACTCGTGTACG
This sequence comes from Cymbomonas tetramitiformis, assembly GCA_001247695.2. NCBI lineage: Eukaryota > Viridiplantae > Chlorophyta > Pyramimonadophyceae > Pyramimonadales > Pyramimonadaceae > Cymbomonas > Cymbomonas tetramitiformis. The sequence continues at coordinate 88,563 of LGRX02031982.1, read as the reverse complement.
GAGGTGGTGTGCTGAGATCTATGTTTCAAGCAGCCCTGGTAGGCATTCTCCTGACCCTAGACTCTAGTTTGTCCGCACAGACCGTAGTGACTTAGCAGTGGTAGTAGGAGTATGGCACCGTGCGTCACGGACCGGCCGTGCGGGTTTAGGTTTTTAAGTTATCTCTCACTATTTATTATAAGACTTTTTACACTCACTCAAGTGAACGGTACACTGCATTCTGACACACCAGGATATATCGGTTGGATACATTCCTCTAGGTTATGGGTCCACCACGCCGTCCACTCGTTACGGCCATTTACGTGTCGTGCTGGCAGCAGCAGCAGGCGGGGCAGGGCGTGGGGCCGCTGGAGCTGTGCTTTCAGCGGCGGTCCCCACCGGCGACAACGGAAATCTCACCGACATGTTCCACTATATTCCGCCACAGATGTTATATGCGCACTTCAGACATCATGTCATAGCGAGGACCTCGGACATTTCGGACAGGCTTCAGGCTGGGGATGGACATTTCGGATAGGCGCAGAAAACGATGACGGACGCATCTTTGAGGAACCTTCACGAGGAGGCCAACTTTCCCCTCCCCCCATAGCCCATACAGGGGGGGGGGGTTGTGTGGTGCTCCCCTTGTGTCACCCCTTGCCCGGCTGTCACTTGCAGTCCTGCTTGTGTCCATGTGTCACGGCACCCGAAACCCTTAAGCCTGCTGAGTTATCTCTTTTATCCGACTTTAGACTTCAGCCAGCCGTTACACCTGTGTCCCCGACTCTCTGTAATAACATATATATATGCTGTATTTATGTTATTACATAAGGTTATAGTTCACCACGCTTTAGTGTTCAGCTTGTTTTTCTCTGGTCCGCTTCGCGCCCCGCGACTCTACCGACATCTTGCTGGACTTTAGGTTCAGGGTTATTATTATGGGCTCTGATAGCCCCCAGCCTGACCTGTCACCGATCGGAACTATGACCCCGCTAGTAACTAGGGTGACTGTACAGACGTATTGTACAGTCACTGTCATCATTTCGTATTATCCGGTTTTCCGAGGTGCATGATAAAAGCACTCGGCCGGACTGTTTATGGAGCTTAGCCTGTTTGTTTTCACCGAGCGGAACACCCGTTCTCGCAGGTTATAGGCGTCACCACTTTCCCGGTAGTTCTGATGGCACAGCGCCTAGCTGTTGCCATGATTGGCTAAGTTTTGACACAGAGATGGGGTGGGCGCCCCCTTAGGCAGTAGTTGACCTTTCCGCGGTATGGCCTCTCCTTGAGGTGGAGATCGGTTTGGAACATTTTTCGGCAGCAGTATCGTCGCTCGCTATGGCTTATTTTTACGTTTCACCTGGCCAGTGGAGAGGGCATTCCGCGTATTGTGGGTCGCAACCACTTTTAGCCAATCGGCTCACGCGACCTGTTTGATGTTGTTCTTATTACTGAGACTTCTGCAGGATTTGGCCGCTGCGTCTGATTTATCTACTGTCGCCACTCCAGCCCACGTATCCCATCTCGCCGTCATTCTTACTATGGAGACACCACAAGGTCCACGCACTCGCGCTAGAGCGCGCAAGTTAGCTACTATTTTCGATGATGTTGGGGCGTTGAATGCAGCGACCCCGACCACTCCGCATTTGGCCGTTTCTGCATCGGAAGCGTCGGCAGCAGCTGCCACGCTCGTGCAGCGTCTGCGCAGGGACTCGTTCGATGTACAGATTTCCAAAACTGCGGCGACAAAAGTGCTGGGCGACAAAACCGCAACATTCCGTGGGGACGAGGCGTCAGCTTCGGATATTTTTTCTCAATTGGTGTCCGAGCTTCAGCAGCTCTTCACACTGCAGTCGCCGGCATTTGCACCCCTGTTTGACCTGGCTGCTGCTGACACCCCTGTGCTGCCTGCTGCCAATGAACTTTTGTATTCTGTGCTGCTGCTGCTGACTGCGCCAGGGTCTCCTGCCCGTAATTGGGTAGAGGCTTCTGGTGCGGATGTTCCTGCTGATGGCAAGCGCGCCGCCCTCGAGGTGGTGCGTATGCTTGCAGACGTATCGGCCCCGTTCGATGCGTTTGCAGAGCTGCTTGCTGTATGGATTTCTGATGAGAGGGACCCTGACTCTGACATTCGTCTGTTTAACAGCTGCCTTCGGGATGCACAGCGTTTGCAGACGCTGCCCGAGGACGCTGTTAAACGGCAATTCCTCTCTGCTCTGTCTGGGCCGGCTTACGCCACGCTGGTTGACTCGTTTGCTCGAGCTGACCAGCGTGCGGCTGTGAGTCTGCTCACCTTGCAGGCGCGTGTCCGCGAGCAGCACCGCTGCGGGCGGCTCTCGGGCAAGCGCACTGCAGGGCGCCCCATTTCTGTAGCATCTTGTACTGCTGACACTGACCTGGCTTCGGCCATTGCGTCACTCAGTGCTCAGTTAGTCAAGTTGCAGCGGGATGTGGATTCCCTCAAGAGGGGTGGCTCCAAGCCGCCTCCTGGGAAACACACTCCTCGGAAATTCCACCGACCTGGCGTGCAGCCGCTTGCTCATTCCGCCTCTTCGGAGGTGGCTTTTGACAAGCGGTCTGGCACCTTTGTCCCATCGTGCAAGCACGAGAAGTGCCGTGCCGTTGGGTCGAAGCATTGGCTCAGTGAGTGTCCTCACAAGGACACTCACCCGTTGTCGGCATCCTACTGCCAAGCCGTCGAGTCATACGACTCCGATGTGCTTGCCCTTCGTTTCCAGCGGTACTATGACGCTGGAGATGAGGGGTCCATGGAGCACGTATGTGCTCTCGTGGGGCAACCTGAAATCTGTGAGCTGTCTGCGCATTCCTTTGCTCCAGAGCCTACGGCTCTACAGCAGTTCAGGGATGTTGCTGCCTCTGCTGGGTCTGTACCCGATGAACATCTTTCCCTGGGCCGTGTTGCATTTTCTGCGGTCAGCGGTCCGCTTGCTGGTGGTGTCGCTGAGCCGGCCACTGACAAGCAACTGCTGCCGCGGGCTTCTGCACCCGTGCATGATGAGCCGGTTGACCTGCATGAGGTTAGCCGTGCCACCTTTGTGCCGCCGTCTGCCTCTCTGTCTCTCGGCCACGTGGCTCCTACTGACATTTCTTTCAAAACATTCAACACTGTCCACCCTGACTGGTTTGACATTGACCCTGAGCCTGTTGATTTTGTGACTCCGATGATGATGGGGAGGGCTCTGACTGCCCTCCTGGTGTCTGCCTGCCTGAGATTGAGGGGGGTGCACCGCTGGCGGCTGCAGCATTCCGGCGGTTCGGGGTCCCCAGGGGCTCCAAGCCGTTTGGGTTCAATGAATTTGCACTCAGCCTTTTTATGGTGGCTACGTTTCTGTTCAGTGCTACGGCGATGCCGACCCTCGTGGTCGGCGGTGGTGTCAGGGGCCTGGTAGAGCCCGGAGCCACTTACGGATACTGTTCTGGTCATCCCGAGGCTGCGGTGCTGGATTTCTTTTACCCGCCTGATGTTACTGCTGGTTCGCCATTACCGCCGCGGGATGTGCCACAGTACTTTTCTCAATCGACCTCGGCTGCTTACCCGCTTGGTGATCCTGCCGTTCCACTCTGGGATCCACCTGACCCGCTTGGGTCTGGTGGTGTCAGGGTCATGACCGATGACATATGTGTCATACCTGTCATACGTGTCATACCTGTCAGACATGTCATACCATGTCATGTCATGTCGAGTCGTGTCATACATTATTATGACAGTCGGTCGTGTCATATATTATTATGACAGTCGTCAGTACGGTCGACCATGACTGTACAGGTCGCCAGATGATAATGTCACATCATCTGTCATTATTCAAGGAAAGACTTGAATGACCCTGTCATCGAGAGTTCGTACGTCGAACTCGAAGATGACAAAGCAAGATACATCTTGAAGTAACAAACAAGAACCATCTTTGCTTTAAGCATGTGCGGAACACGCATGCACAGTATGAACGAACTATTCGTTATCACAATACTGGTCGTTCAACCTACGTCTCGGGTTCACAACAGGGCTCTATATCGGTTTGGTTTTTTGGTATCGATACTATCCGATATCCGAAAAATGGTATCGATAATCGGCACAATCGATAAATAATCGATTATTTGGGCATTTATATGTAATTTGTTATAAATAAAATATGGAACATCAAAACCTGCACAATCGATAGTTTGATATTGCAATCCGATAATCGGCGATAAATACGATATATCGATAGTATCGGTTATCGGAAATATCGATATAGAGCCTTGGTTCACAACCCAATGGCGGTACTATCTATGATGATAGGAGACGTATGGTATAAGATGAGGAAGCGTTGGGCTTCAAGCAGATCTTCACTCGCAGACTGCACTCATCACCCGCTATTTCTTACACTTGCGTTGTTGTCCAACTTCGCAGTGTTAACTTGTATATTGATAATATATTCACGGCCTGTTTATCTCGCCGTATCATATGGTATTCTGTATGAGAGTCAGAAACACTCTAATCAAGTCCTTATCATTGACACCTGGATAAGTGAACTGGAAATATCTGTCCACTGTGTCCAACCCGACTTCTGCGTCCTGTCCTGATTTGAATTCCCTAGGTGGTGTCATTTTCACCTTTGGGACCAAACTAGGTGGAGCTGGTGCTGGGACTGAATCTGAATCTGGATCTACAAAAACCATCGGAGGACTGTCTTCTGTGTACTCAGTTTCTGGTGCCTGAGGCTCATTGGCAGGATCCTTGTATCGGCTCATGTCTGGCTTCATACGACTGATGTTGTCATAGTAGCCTATGTGGTCATATCTGGTTAGTGTATCGGCATAACCAGCGATCCATTTCGGGACTTTAAACCGACCGTATGCATCATATGAACCAAGAATGTCGAAAAACCATGTCGAATGATCTGGGTTGATATCAGGAATCTCATGCTCTTCCTCTTCGATTGTAACCATCTAAAAACAAAACACAGCACAAAAATACCTTCAGCTAATTGTCTAACTGAGTGTGTGTGTGATTTATATGTTATATATGGTATATCTGTATGTTTACATACATGTAGTACATTCGTACATAATGATGAGGTAAGTATATATATATATCCACCTTCTTCCCCCCTCAAGGAAGTGTGTGATATAAGGCAGTTGTCAATTGCCTGTACCTCATAAATAGCATGCATTCCTTACAGGAAGCATCTGTTACAGTTCTTGGGTTGTTGCCCGATATATAATCATGTCTGTGTCGAAAACAGCATGATATATTAATGCCAAACACGAAATTTATCGAAATTATAGTGGCATTTTAGGGCATGTCAGGTTACAGTGGCCCATATACCCAATAATATGATTAGGGTGTTACATGATATTAGTAACCCTAAAATAGGTAAAAAAATAAGCAGTATAAATATTTTGCAAATGTTTTTAAGCAAAACTGCTTTTAATACCAAACTGAATGTTATGTGGTGTTCAGAAGGTATGTTACACCCCTGACACACACACATTCAATTTTTAGGGTGTTACAGGGTGTTACAGGGTGTTACACGTGTTGTGTCAATCAGGGATTGTTATTCGATAGCTAAATATTCATTATAGCAAAAAAAAATCAATCCCAAATTTTCAAAAGATTACACGTAGAACATTTTGACCGATTTAGTGTTACAGTCAATATGTACACCCCTACATATTCCACACCTGTTACCTAGGGTGTTACACGATATATGACATGTGTCATTATGATTTTCTCATACCTCAATAGGTATAAAATCATACTTCGGTATTATCAAATAAAATAAGGTCCAATTTTCAATTTTCAAATTTATCGCCAAAGAATTCTACCGATTTTGGCCGTTTTTCAACATATATATATATATATGTTGATATATGTGCTGGAACAGTCACACCGCTTGCTTTGTGACTCTTCCTATAGTAGTGTGTATGACTGTCACCCGAACCCGAACCCTAACTGTTTATGCCCGTTATATCGGGTTAACTTATCAACTTTAATTACATTCTGAGAAAACCTATCACTGAGTGTATATATCCCGAGTCCTAGGGGTATATCCAACAGGTTTGGCCCCACGCACTCTTTATTTAGACACTGCGGATTTTAGCCATGTCTGGCTAAACAGCGACGCTTGAGATGGAGTGAGGGGCTCCACTAGAGGCGCGGCGGAGCGGTATGGCCTAGCTGATGCCTGGTTGATTGGATTTACGGGAAGCTTGTGCACGAGGCGGACTCCTTTTTCCTCGCTTCGCGTTGGTTGACGTTGGAAATTTTGGTCGGATCCGACACCACTTTCCTTGGCCGCGTCACTCTGCATCCACATGCACGTGGGGAGATCTCTACGCCGCAGCTTTTCCTTGTTTTCCTCGACAACCGCATTACGACTTTTGGCCGCCGCCTCTTCCGCGCCTCGTCCGATTTACCCTCACTTCGTCTCTACAGTCTCTTTCACCATGGTTGCGACTAGATTGACCTCAAGTATGGCGTCACGCCGACGCTCACTAGCTACAATTTTCGACTCCGCTGCCGCACGTAATTCCGTCACGCCGGCTACGCCGGCGACCACTGGTGTTCCGGCTGCGAACTCCGCTCAAGCTGTTTTCTTGGCGGGTGTTCGCTCTCTCACCCGTGAACGGTTCGACGAGAGTGTGGCGAAGCACGTGATCCGGAAATGTTTCCGTGAGAAGCATGACCGATTCACGGGAACGGAGTCCAACGCGCAGGTGCTTCTCTCCAAGCTGGTGCCTGCTCTCCAGGAGGCGTTCGAGGCGCAGGATGCTTTGTTTGCGCCGATGTTCGACTTGGAGGACTCCACGTTGGCCGTACGTCCCGAGGCCAACAAACTTCTTTTTTCAACGCTCGAGCTCATCGTATGTCCCGCCTCTCCAGCGGGTGACTGGCTCGAGGCCTCTGCGACGTTGCACCCGCTGGACGGCAAGCGAGCCCTTCTGGAGCTCGCACGGCGTCTGCTGGACTCCGGTGCACCCTTCCAGGGGACATCGGACCTCCTTGGCGTCCGCTTGAAGGCCCACACCGACCCGTCCGAGTCCATCACGGACTTCAACGCGGCCTTACGGTCTGCCAAGAGGCGCAACACTCTCGACGATGACGAGGTGAAGGAGCTGTTCCTCGCGGCGCTGGACCCGGGATTCTACGCGCCGGTGGTGTCACGACTCTTCACACACCAGCAGCGGGCGGCCGTGGACCTCCTCACCATTCAGCAATGGGTCCTCGAGTGCTACGCCCGACACGTGGCAGCCGGTACGCACACTGCCTCGTTCACCCTGTCCGCGGCAGCCGTGACCACGGACGGCGACACCTCGCAGCTGTCCGACCTCACGGCCATCATCCTCGACGTGAAGCGGCAGCTGAAGGTCCTCACGGACAAGGTCAACGGGCGGGGTTTTACCCCGCGGGCGGACAAGAACAAGATCGGCAACGGGGGAGGCGGCTCCGGTGTTCGTTTTGCAGCAGGTGACCTCCCGACGGGAGGGAACTGGCCGCAGTCGCAGGTGAGGAAGCGCGTTGCCTTTCACAAAGGCAGCGGCGACTTCATTCCGTTCTGCCAGAATTCAACGTGCAAGAAGGACGAGGCCCGCCACTGGCACCGCGACTGCCCGAACGGCGGGAAGCACGGCGCTGGGGGAAGCTTCCACAGCTTCTCCCTCGGTGACATCGAGAACGACTTGCTGGCGGAGCAGTTTCAGACGGCCATGGACGAGCACGACGGCGAGCGGTTCGATGCGCTCTGCCTTCTAGCGGGAGGTAAGCCGGAGATGCTCGACGGCGTTTCGGCGTGTTCCTTCGGGATCGAGCCGGAGCAGGAAGACGGTGCGTTGCAGGAATTCCTGCCCTACTGCCAGCCTGCCACCCACATGGGCGGCTTCACGGTCGGTGGTGTCGAGAGAGGGATCTCGGCTGCCGCTTGCACGCATGTCCGGGAGGACCCACCGCCGGCGGCAATCGAGCATGTTTACCCGGGCGGGTCGGAGGCGTCCGACACCGGTGACATGATGCCGGTGGACCCCATGCACGCGCACGAGCCCGACCTCTGCTTTGCGGACAAGATCGCACGGATGGGGGGACTCTCGATCACGGCTGAGGGCAAGGACTTCGCGATGCGGTACATGCACGCCGAGTCGGAGACCGACTCTTGCGACGGCGACGTGGACGACTCTGCAGCTGGGTGTGACTCTTTTGACGGTGAGGATGCGGTCCCGCGCCCTACGGGGTCTCGTCCGGGATGCGGTGCACCGCCTTGGGGGTTTGCCCGCTCTTCGGCGATTGCGGTAATGCTTTGTGCGTTCTTTTGTGTATGCGCCACCGCGGCGCCACTTACAGCTGCCGCCCCTGGCGAGGCATGTGCACCGGACCACACCGGCCTGGAGGTCGGTGGTGCTGCTGAGACAAACGACGACGAGCCTGCATTCACTTTTGCGGCGCCGGCTGCTATCCCGCCGCATCGGCAGACGCGGTATCGGGAGCTGCGACAGGGGTTCCACACTCTCCGCAATGTCCCGCAGCCGCCATGGCTGTATAATCCCGACCCTGATTATGTTCCACAGTCACCACCTTACCCGCCACCGCCGTACTCGTCCGATGACGAGGAGCAGAGCTCTGGGGACCATGCGGCTGTGCACGACGATCGACAAAATTCAGATTCCTTTTCTGGCTCTACGAATGATTCAAACACGGCATCGACAACTCCAATTCACGGCACCATGGCTGTGCTGCGGGCTGGCACAGCAGTGCCACCGCCAACTAGTGGCTAGCAAGTTAATCATGCCGCTCCTGCACAGTGAGATTGACCGTAGCTGTATGTGCAGAGGGGTCCGATCACGGACCGGTTTCAGATTTACAACTCTTGACTGGGAACCGCCCTGCCAGAAAGGACAGGCCTTCCCTTAGAGCCCAATTTCCACCGCTGTAGATGGTGTTTGTTCACGGGTTTCACCTTCGTCTAGCCAGTCACCACACTAGGTGGTGTGCTGGAACAGTCACACCGCTTGCTTTGTGACTCTTCCTATAGTAGTGTGTATGACTGTCACCCGAACCCGAACCCTAACTGTTTATGCCCGTTATATCGGGTTAACTTATCAACTTTATTACATTCTGAGAAAACTTAACACTGAGTGTATATATCCCGAGTCCTAGGGGTATATCCAACAATATGTACATATCTCTGTGTATGTGGAATGTAAAGTACAGAATCACTGCAATAAACTTTACTTTTGCACATGACAAATTTCATGGCAAATAAGTGAATTATGCTGTATATCAACATCTGAGGTTGATATATTTCTGGGTTTTACCGGATTTAAACCCATGGCGGCAAATGTACTTTCTGATGATATATAGAGTTATCAACTTAAGCGGAACATCCACTTTAGTGATATTTGTCAATCTATGATATATTCTGAGCATAGGTCTGTGCTCTAAGATTTATCAAAATGATATTTCTTATTTAGAACATATCTGGACATTGCTTGATATAATCACAACAATTTGACACAACACATTTGTATGTGTGTGCTGTCCTCAACAACTATTATCAGATGTCATGTAGATACTGATCTGTGAGTTACATGCATTTGAACTGATCAAATCTGAATCAATTGTCATTATGCAATGTAGTTGTTGATGTTGCTCCAGCGATGATATGTGGAATGACGAGTGGACTGCACCCAATAGTTACCAGCTGTTGCATGGGTGCAGTATCTTGCCTTCGGGTCTGGAGATGACTCCATCCAGCCCTACAGCATGTTGGTTTATCTATTCCCATATCTATCACAATCGCTGACACTTTACACGCACATGTGTTTGTAAAGTGGTATCTACATTATCATATACATGATAGATATTTAAGTTAATCAATTCACTTTGAATCAGTGAATATCAATACATACAATGCAGTGTGTGTGCATGTATAGTGCTTATTGATTAGCACTTTCTGTCAGTGTGTGTGTGTGCTCACTTTTACACACTTTGCAGTAAGATAACTTCTGGACATTACAATGTTTCCAGACAGTTCATCATGCAGGATTATCAGCATACCATGCACTGAATATATCTAGCATGATATATTAAGTTTAGAAGTTATTGTAATTCCATGATAATCTCATTTACCAAATGAGTTGCAGGATCTATTTCACATACAGCTCCGGTGAGCATCCTTTCAGTAATCCACAGTAGAACAATATGTGGTCCGAGGAGTATCTCGACTCCACCGGGTCATATTGAGCAAAATTATTGTGTTAAGATTATTGAACAGGCACCTTATACTGTATGGGTTCTAATATAGTTAGCATGCACTGCAAATGAATGCTTTGGTGCACATCTAATGTATTGTGATTTGATGCCATCTATTCCAACTGTTACCGTGATCAAGTTGGATCATATAGAACATCTGTTATCATAATGCATGCACAACTTACAGTGTGGCAGTCATTCAGTATAAGATATACATATACTCAGATGCTGCTGGTAATATATGCTGAAAGTTAGTGTATGCTCAAATAAACATTTTGCACACTATACTTCAGATAAGTATGAAATGCTGATGATTAGAAATATCGATGCAGTCATCAGAACATAGTGTGAATTGCTGCAGTATGGTGATCATACATTCACAGCAGTATAGTGATCATGCGTCCACAGCAGTATGGTGATCATGCGTCCACAGCAGTATCCCTGCAAGTATACAATCATTCTGCAGAGGATATTGACGCGCGTACACATTTGTATGTCTCACTGCATAAAGACGCGTTAGGAATCATGCGCCCTAAAAACGTGCGTCCATTGCATCAGATGAAATCATGACATCGCGCTGACGTGCACATCGCGCACACGAGCATCACATCAGTGCACATCGCGCTGACGAGCTAAAAATCATCGTACGAGCGGATTATTGTGGACGGTTCGAGTAGATCATTTGCGAAAATCGTTGCTGATGTACGTCGCATGAATGAATGCGAGCGCGCTGTTAAACGAAATTTCGTGCGTCCAGTCGCAGTTGATGTAAATCATATGTGCTGACGATCATTTTTCGTTCGCGCATCTGATTCTCGCATACAGTGACTATCCTGCGAATTTTGGCATTATTTGCATACGTTCCGTACACTGTGCGCACACCTTGTCGCTTATAGAATCAAGACGATTTCTTTGCGGATGCTGTCAGCTGCGATTATGTTCGCGATGAAAAATCCTCGCGCAATCTGTGTGCTGACAGTATTCGAGCGTACAGATATCACTATTCGCTGTGCCGATATTCAGTATGAGCGCTGTCGCCTTTATGCGCGCGCCTGCAATCCTACGAACAATATAATATATACTATCTCTGACGCTGCACTCACTTGAGTTCTCTTATCGTGCCTGGACGAGTTTTAGGAGAATACCATTGTATGCTATTGCTGGACTTCGGGTTTAGGCTTAGTTATTATGGGCTCTGACTAGCCCCTAGCCTGACCCTGCTTCCGTCTCGTGTCCGTGACATCCTAGCACTATACTGTACAGTAGTACAGTACAGTAGTACAGTCATCGTTTCACTGTCTGGGTTTCCGAGAGCATAAAGCTTCGGCCAGACACAAGTTATATGATTATCAGTTTGTCTCCTAGCAAGCTTAGCCGGACAGCGTATCTGTCTTCCTCGCAGGTTATAGGCCGCACCGGCTTTCCGGTGATTCTGATGATGGCGCAGCGCCTTGCTGTTGCCATGTTCGGCTAAGTAGGACGTAGGATGGGTTGAGCGCCCACTTGGGCGGTGGTGTATCATTCTCGCGGTATGGCCTTTTGACATGGCAGTGATGGCGGCACACGTTGTGCTCGCCTTCGCTGCGCAGGAGATCGGTTTGTGACGGATTGTTTTTATTTTACGGCAGTATCGTCGCGGCGAGAGTTGATTTGCATCGTGCGCCACTGGCCCTGGCGAGGACGCTCCACACGTTGTGCATTTTGGCCGCTCTCATTTTCCGCTCACGACCTGTGAATCTCGATCTGTTGTGCTGAGGCTTCTACGGGTTATCTGGCCGCCGTGAAAATTTTGTACCACCACCCTTGCTTAGCTCAACCTTCCGCTGTCTCTCTATCATGGTTACCACAGCAAATAGAATGACGCGGTCACGCGTCCGTAGATTAGAGACGATTTTTGATGATGTGGGTGCGCAGCACGCTGCGACACCACACACCCCGCAGCTGCCAGCTCCGTCCACCGCAGCTGCGAGGGAGCTCCTCGACAAATGTCAACAGCTTGCTCGCGACAATTTTGACAGGAAGGTTGCAAAAATCGTTGCCACGAAAATTCTCGGAGAGAAATCGGACCGCTTCGCTGGTACGGAGTCCGACGCAGTCGACATTTTTTCGCAAATCATGCATGAGCTTCGGACACAGTTTCTTCTGCAGTCGCAGGCGCTTGCTCCCCTCTTTGACCTGACTGACATGACTGTTGCGGCTAGGCATGAGGGCAACGAGTTGCTGCTCTCGGCTCTGACGTTTCTGGCTCGCCCTGGCTCGCCTGCTCGTGACTGGCTTGAGGCCTCTGGGTCTGACGTTCCTGGAGATGGCAAGCGCGCTGCCCTTGAGGTGGTGCGCATGCTCCAGGAACGCTCAGAACCCTTTGACTCTTTTGAGTCGCTGCTGGCGGTTCGCATCCCCAGCAGCGAAGATCCTGACCGTGACATCCGTGAGTTCAATGGCCTGTTGCGGGACGTTCAGCGTTCCCACAACTTGCCAGAGGACGCGGTGAAGCGGCAGTTTCTCAAGGCTCTCGGCAATGCGGCTCTGTACCGTGACTTGGCTAATTCCTTGGCTCGAGCTGACCAGCGGCAGGGCGTGTCTCTTCTGACTATTCAGGCTCGTGTGCGGGAGCAGTTCCGCCACGGCCTGAAAGTCTCTGGCACCCCTATTTCGGCTCTGTCATTCGGCGATGGCGCGTCTGACCTGGCTGCGGCGTTGTCCAGTCTGCAGAAGCAGCTGGAGCGCATGCAACAGGACATTCGTGACCTAAAGCGGCAGAAGCGGGAGGGGCCTCCGCCTGCGGGCAAGCACCTTACCCGCTCTGCTGCTAAGCATCATCGTGCTGGTGTTAAGCCACTTGGCACCGCTCCTCCTGTCTCGTTTGACAAGAAGAGTGGTGCCTTCGTGCCCCGCTGCAAGAATGCGGTGTGTGCACAAAGTGGTTTGAAGCACTGGCATGCTGAATGCCCCAACGGCGGTCTTCACTCTGCCCACTATTGTAGTGCGGTTGAAGACTACGAGGCTGACTGCTTGGCTGTTCGTTTCCAGCGGTTCTATGACGCTGGGGATGAACATGCCTTCGAGTCGCTCTGCGCGATGGAGGGTCGCCCAGAGGTGTGCGAGCTGTCGGCGCATTCTTTTGTGGCGGCTGAGCCCACGTCTCTGCGGCACTTTCAGGATGCGGCGGCTTCCGCTCAGGATGCGGCAGCTGACGATGACGGCGTGGCTCACTTTCCTCTAGCCACATTCCACTCGGGTGCACGGGGTTCGATTCCGCCACCGCCTGCGGTTCGGGATCCCTCTGCACTCGTGGCTGGTGGTGTGCCTACGGCTCATGACCCACCAGTGGCTGTCCCTGGCTCTCTCGGCTTGCCTGGTTCTGTCCCATCGCTCCAGCTTGGCGACTCTGCACCGGCTCCGCTGTTTGCTGGCATGACGATTGAGGCTTCTGACATTGGCTCTGAAATCTCTGACAACGACCAAAGCTCTGACAATGACTCTGACGGCGGGCAGCAAGTGGCTTTTGACTCCTTCGGCACTCTTGAGCATGACTCTGACAGGGGGGCATCGCCACTGGCAGCTCCGATTTACCGTCCACGGGCGCCGCCGAGTTTTCTCCGGTGTGCGTTAATGTCCTCGATGCTCTGTTGTTCTCTACTAGCCAGTGCTACGGCATCTCTGGTTGCCGTGGGCGGTGGTGACAGGGGCCTGGTTGAGCCCGGAGTCACCGTCCATCGGTCTACTGGAAATCTTTTTGCTTCGGATCCGCCACTTGGCTCTCTGGACATCCGTGATTGGCCGCCAGACGATCGAGTTCTTTTATCTCTTTCTTCGATGTTCGAACCGCCATGGGAATCTGCTTGTATGAGTTCTTCAGTTGATTTACTTTCTGCTGTGGAACCGCCTTGCCCACTTGGGCCTGGTGGTGCTCAATTTCAAAAAGACAGTCTGCAATTCACTTCGGGATTACTCTGTGTTTACATCCCAACCGCTGAACTCAGCTCTGCTGACCAGCTTCAAAGTGGCTGAGTTTCTAGTCAATCATCCTGGCAGCTTGATTAGCTTTAGCCCAGTAGTGGGATGACCGGGTCAAGACCCCGGCACCCAGCTAGAAGTGATCGGTTTCCACCGAGTTGCACGTAGGTGTTTGTTTGTTATCACGTGGCTGTATACCCTGTACCTGCCTTGCTAGGTAGTCACACCCACGGGTGGTGTGCTGGACTTCGGGTTTAGGCTTAGTTATTATGGGCTCTGACTAGCCCCTAGCCTGACCCTGCTTCCGTCTCGTGTCCGTGACATCCTAGCACTGTACTGTACAGTAGTACAGTACAGTAGTACAGTCATCGTTTCACTGTCTGGGTTTCCGAGAGCATAAAGCTTCGGCCAGACACAAGTTATATGATTATCAGTTTGTCTCCTAGCAAGCTTAGCCGGACAGCGTATCTGTCTTCCTCGCAGCTATTCCACAAAAAAATAGTGATGTCAGAATAAAACTTTGGACAATTGCAACTTAGTACAAACCCGAGTGCATTCAAGTCCATTTGTATGCTCAGAATCTGAATCTAATGTGCTTTCTATATGCACAGGATAGAACATTTTTTCTATGCGATTCTGGATTCAGGAACTAGAGTCAATGTAAAAGTCTTTTCCTATTTCAGACGATGAAACCCTTATTCCCTTAGGTGCAATACCTTATTGTAAGGAATAGTCATTTTCAATATAAGTTTCAATCGATTTTCTCAAATCTGTCACTTTTATGATGACCAGATTGGTCAACTTTACAGCATAACCACTTCCCCTCGCTGAAGGAGATGACTCCCATCATAGGGCGGTATATTAGCTGTTTTCATATGACACATGAAAAACATGAATAATTCTTGGAGAATTTCGGGATAAACATTCTGGATTGGCTGTGCTTGATTGCTCTATGCCCAAGAATGACCGAAGAGATTGCTTGCCATTTTTCAGCCATATAGCGTGGAGGCTGCTTAACAACGGTTGGGTCATAAGCTATATAGCTATGTCAGCTATGTCGGAGGCTGAATAGCCATGATTGCACAGACTCTGTCTTTCATGATGAATAGACCTCTGAGAAATGGTGTCTGAAAAATCAATTGACAACAACTCAACCTTTTGGTATAATGAAGAGCTGATGATCTTTGTTGCACTACAATTGTTTAATGTGCACTAATGAAATGCCTCGTGATATATAATCTCACAGAATAGGCATTGCTCAATGGCGATATGATCAGATCACCTCTAGTGAACTTATCCGAGAGTATATGTGATATCTCAAATAGTGGTGTCAAATACTATTTAGTGCGATATGCAGGCTACGGCCCTGAGCATGACACCTGGGCCAAAGCCACAGAGCTGACCAATGCAGCAGACATTATAGCTGCCTATGAAGGCTAAACATTATATTAAGCCTCATGCCCTTACTTCTTGTAATATATACTAATACATGTCGATCATCTATATAACCTTGCTCTTAATGTTTTGTCATTATGTTGCATAGAAGCGGGAAATTGATCCTTCCTTGCTAAAGGTGTAGTGAGCCTTGTTCAAAATCATACCCTTGCACAGATACGCACACATGCGAGATATCATATCTGTGGATAAATAAAAACTGCTAAATGCTACCTTTGCCAAAGCCGTGGTTTGTCATCGGATTCTTGGCCAGTCATCCGAAGCTACCGGAGATATCGACTGAGGTAGACGGAGTTGTGATCCTAAGTTGTGCTTGACAAACATAACTAAAGAAATTTCACATCAGTACGTGGCGAATCCATTCTCACTCATCGCGATAGATGTTCGTCAAAGCGTGCGTACTGGACCATATCAGAGTGAGCAGACCGGGTAAGGATTATAAGTCCAAACCTGTTAAGCAGGGCCACTCTCTTTGCATTAAAACAAGCCCCAAAATCGGGCTCCCCGTGACCGCCTGTGAACCTCCAAAGTAGCTTCAGGAGGGGAGGAAGGGTTGGGTGCACTATATCAGGCCGAGAATCGTGCGATTATAAATCGTTAAATCGTGGGATCATCGTTCGCAAAGAACGACGGCTAGCGCAAATAATCCGTAACGTAGACTTCGGATGCTTTGAATCGTCACTCTGACGATTGATACGTGTGGATCAATCAGTAATCCAGCGTCAATCTGCATCACGAAACGCAATTCATTGAACCTTGAAACGTCACTCTGAAATACGATACGAACTTCAAAGGGGGCTACATCCTAAGAACTGTAAGGTGAGGGACTAAAGTGGACTCAGTTCCCCCCAATAACCTAAAAACACCATGAGGGACGCCTAAAATCGGTGTAAGAAGACTGGTACCAGCAAGAAGCGACAACAACAAAGACATCATAGACATATGCAAAGGTATGCCCGTTGTGAGGTCACAACTCTTTTAAGAGGGGAGATCTGTCAGGGTCATAACCGATGACATATGTGTCATACATGTCATACGTGTCATACCTGTCAGACATGTCATACCATGTCATGTCATGTCGAGTCGTGTCATACATTATTATGACAGTCGGTCGTGTCATATATTATTATGACAGTCGGTCGTGTCATATATTATTATGACAGTCGTCAGTACGGTCGACCATGACTGTACATGTCGCCAGATGATAATGTCACATCATCTGTCATTATTCAAGGAAAGACTTGA
The DNA here is from genome assembly GCA_001247695.2 of Cymbomonas tetramitiformis. Lineage (NCBI taxonomy): Eukaryota > Viridiplantae > Chlorophyta > Pyramimonadophyceae > Pyramimonadales > Pyramimonadaceae > Cymbomonas > Cymbomonas tetramitiformis. The sequence continues at coordinate 71,684 of LGRX02031982.1, read as the reverse complement.
ATGACCCTGTCATCGAGAGTTCGTACGTCGAACTCGAAGATGACAAAGCAAGATACATCTTGAAGTAACAAACAAGAACCATCTTTGCTTTAAGCATGTGCGGAACACGCATGCACAGTATGAACGAACTATTCGTTATCACAATACTGGTCGTTCAACCTACGTCTCGGGTTCACAACCCAATGGCGGTACTATCTATGATGATAGGAGACGTATGGTATAAGATGAGGAAGCGTTGGGCTTCAAGCAGATCTTCACTCAGAGACTGCACTCATCACCCGCTATTTCTTACACTTGCGTTCGGCTGTCCAACTTCGCAGTGTTAACTTGTATATTGATAATATATTCACGGCCTGTTTATCATCTCGCCGTATCAGGTGGTGTCAATATTTATGATATCTCTTCTCAACTGACTTCGGATACTTTTCTCTCTCGGAATCCGTCTGCTGAACTCGGCTCTGCCGACCAGCTTTGCAGTGGCTAGAGTTTGCTTATTTCATATCCTGGAGGTGTGATTAGCCTTAAGCCAATACTGGACTGTGACTGATCCGTAAACTTGTGCTGTGACACATCAAGGTGTCACAGGTAGCTAGGACCGAGGCCGTTCCGAATTCGAGACCGTTCCGGGTATATCTAGCTTAGGAGGGTTTTATTTCTTAAGAGAGTTTATCTATATTGGTTCACTGACTGTCTGATATCTTGAACCGGGATATTCCAGTACCTTCTTCGAAGGCTTCCCACGGAAGCTCTGCGGGAAGTTCCCGTGATCGGGAGGAGGTGTCGCAGCGAAGCGGCTGCCGTCACCATGTCCACCTCGTCCGATGGCGTGCTTCTTGTCGTTGCGGGTCGTGAAGCCTTTGGTGTCGTCAATACGGCTGTGAAGGGCTTTGATATCTTTCTTCATGTCGAAGAGCTGGTCGCGGAGCTCGCTGAAGATGGTCTTGTAGTCTTCGTCGCTCGTCGCTGTGTCCAGTCAGGGCGAGGGCGGAGTACTTGCGCGCAGCAGCCGGGACGTGCGAGTCCGTCCCGTGTTGTGCGTAGCACTCACGGGTCCATTGCTGAATGGTGGCAAGGGACTCCGCCGCACGCTGGTCGTGCAACAGAAGCCGGTTGACGACCGGGGCGTAGAAAACCGGGTCGAGGGCCTTGATGTACAGGGACTTGACCTCCATGTCGTCGAGAGTGCTCTTCCGCCGAGCAGACCGGAGAGCGGCGTTGAAGGCGGCAATAGTCCGCGACGGGTCGAACTGGGTGATCTTGATGGCCAGAAGGTCTGCGGTGCCTTGAAAAGGTCCGCCGGAATCCAGAAGCATTCTGGCGACCTCCAGCAACACCCGTTTCCCATCAAACGGGTGTGCCTCCGCCGAAGACTCCATCCAGTCCGCCGCGGGCGACACCGGAGCGATGATGAATTCCAGTGTCGAAAATAACAGTTTGTTCGCCTCGGCGCGGACGGGCAGCGTGGCATCCTCCAGGTCGAACAGAGAAGAAAACGCGGCCTCCTCGGTGACGAAAATGTCCCGTAGTGCCAGCACCAGACGGGCGAAAACGGAGCTGACGTTCGATTCCGTACCATCAAAACGTCCATGTGTGTCGTCGTACACCTTCTTGATGACGAGCTTGGCGGCACGCTCGTCGAAGGATTCCTTCGCCAAACGTCTGACCGCGTCGAGGAATTTCATTGCCCCTGCCGATTGGGCAGCCGGCGCAGCCGCAACCGTAGGAGTGGCTGGTGTAGTCGCATGTCTGGCTGCGGCATCGTCGAAAATGGTAACTAGGGAGCGGCGTGCGGCCGCAGTGTGAGATCTCGTAGAAGTGCCCATGATGAAATGACTACAGAGATAGGGTGAGGGGAATAATGCGAGGCGAGGCTAACGGTCTGGGCGACGGCTTGCGAGTTGCGGCGGGTCGTCGAGGATAAATCGGGGAAACAACAAATAATACGCGGTCGTGTGGGACGAAAGGATGTGATCAATGTCGGACGGTGTACTAGTGACCAGAACCAACAAAATCCAGCCCAACGATACTGCACGGAAAATAAATACTGCCGTATAACGCGCGTCCCAGTCGCGTCCAATCAACCGCACGTCCGGAACCGAGCCATACCGCCCATACCGAAAACCTCTCTAACGCGGGTCCTCACCCCATCTCAAGCGTCGGTGTTTAGCCACTCATGGCCAACGTCGCAGTGTTAAATTAAGAGTGCGTGGGACCAAACCTGCTGAATATATCAGCTGGACTGTATATTCGGTGAGTCAGATAATCAGAATAGATAACCGGTGAGAATAATCAGTCTTCCCGTTATATGTTCGGGGTCTAGGGTTCCGGGACCGGTGACAGTCATACACCCTAGCTATAGGAATGACAATCGGGGCGTCACTTCCAGCATATGGTCCCCTTTTAGAACCCTAACTGTTTATGCCCATATAACGGGTTAACTTATCAACTTTAATACATTCTGAGAAAACTATCACTGAGTGAATATATCCCGGGTCTTAGGGGTATATCCAACAACTTATTAGGCCACGGTATTGTAGGTACACCGTTAAGTAGCCGGACTTCTTATTGTCGGTTATTTCAGTGGAAAACCACCATGTATTTCTTGTGAGGTGTATGTATGTCTAGTGTTTCCACCTATGTTCGGATAAACGCATTACGCGTAAATCTCAAAACGTCGGAAACACGTGTTTACGCGTAAATTACGTGAGTCTTGATTTTGGCACGATGTTACGTGTACCACAAACGCCACACTGCAAGGGTGGTACGTGGGACCCATCATGGGGAAACAGAAACTGTACCGCTAGACCAGAAGCCCGAAAAGGGTTGAGCCAGGCCGGGAGCGGTGCGATTGTATCCTCCATGAACCCAACGTAGTGCTAGGATTCAAGAGCGACATGCTAGGCGTGTGGTGCCTGAAGCAGGAGGAGCCCCGTCGTGTGTTTGTAGTCTTTAGGCGCGCCATTCGTGCACATGTTCCTTTCACTTGTTAGGTATTTCCGTTACTTCCGTTAGGTTGATTGCATCACTGCACAATGCAACAAACGTAAGCTTACTATCATGCACTTTAGGTGTATGCACCAGACGAGTGTCACAACTCTTCTTTGTTATTACATGCAAATAATTTTGCAGATAGTTGTAGATAGCATATTCGCAATTCCTCAAAATTGAATATAGTATTGCAATGCACTAGCGTATGAATCAACTTGATTGTGCTGGAATTGGCACTGTGACATGTTCGTACTGTCACGTGTCATTTCCGGTATGTCATCTTCGGTGACTCTGCTTGTGTCAGTCAGGGTATTTATTCCCGTATGTTATCGGTTATTGAGTTCGTTCTATCTCGCCGGGAGCGTTCTCCCCGTGGCTGCTGTGCTGTTTCCAACAGGTTATGGTCCCACTTTACGCTTGCGTATTGTGATTTTTAGCGTAAATTTTATTTCGTGTTCGCTCTATCTTTATTTTGAGCTCAGCCATCTTTGTCGCGGCTTACGGAATCTGGTTTTCGCTTTAGCTTGGACGGTCCGGCAGTTACGGGTAATTTCGGCAGAGTGGTATCGGCATTTCTTTTGTTCGCGTTCGCTTTCTTTCACGGATCATTTTTCCGCGATGGCTCTCGAGAATGTTTTGTCCGATGGGGAGCTTCTTGCTCTTTTGTTATCGTGCGACGAGAAATTGGAGAAGGTTTCATTCTACAAACGCGCTCAGCTCATTTCATTGTGCCAAGCCCAAGCTAGAGCGCTCGCTCATTTTCGTAGTGCTTCTCAGAATTTACCGCAGCCTCCGGCGTCTTTCGAGCCGGTTATTTTGAATCTCATTGTTTCAGGGGGCGCAGCAGTTGGTGCTGCTGCGTCCGATTCTTCTTTGATTCCGGCTGTGACTTTCTGTGAGAAGGGCGTTGGCAATGAGTCCGCAATTTTGGGCACCCGATCTGTTTCGTCACAGATAACGACCACGAGACGCGCTCCTCCAGTACGCGCAGGCTCACACGACAGGCTCCTCCTGTTCGTGTAGAGCGTCATTACTTTCATTCCGTGAATTCTGCTTCTGGTTCCATCGACACATCTGAGCAGCCGGACATTCACGCGGTGTTTGAAAGTGGTGAGAGCGAGGACGAATCGGAGTACCCTCCCGGGTATTACGATGAGTCTGACGACGATTGTGAGGAGTTTGATGGCCACTTGGCCTCTCCGCGATTTTGCCCTTCACAGTTGGCACAGGCTCCTGCCTTGGGCACAGGTTCCCAAGGGGAGTCTCATGGCGGTGTTTTGGACGTTGCAGCAGTCGATTTTTTCCCGCCAACATTTATTTCAACTGGAAATGCTTCGCTCTCTTTAGAGCACGTTGATCCGGTGAACGATGACAACGACGAGTTCTACCCCTACTCTTCCGACGATCACGAGGAGCACGACTCTGGTGGTGCTTACGAGGACGATGCTGACCCCTCCGATTACGATTCTGGAGACCACCACGACTCTGGGTCTGGTGGTGCTAGCAGCGAATCTTACTGTGGTTATTCTTCTGGGTCTTCTTAATTTCTAAACGGACAGGCAGAGCTTTTATCTCGTGTTTCGACCACTAGCTGGGATGGGGATCTCTCCGATGTATTTTGTGATTAGAGCTGTTGACCACTTGCGGACAGTTGGTTTCAGTAAGTCGAATTCGTCGGGCAGTTTAGACCCCTTTCTTTCAATTCGCAATCAATGCCCAAGCTAAGCCGACAGGCAGCTCCGATCCTTGCAAACATTCTTCCCCATGAACAGACAGGCGGCACAGGTGCTAGCTGCTGACCACTAGCCGGCAGGAATTTAACTCAGCAATCTTTCCAACATGAGATGAGCACCTAGCAGTATTTTATTCGGCACCCTCTTTTCATTTCTTTACACTTGTGACCTGCTAGCCACTAGACTTATAACATTCTCATTAGATGTAAACTCTAGTAGCTAGGGTGGTGACTTTCACAAGCTGTAGATTCACCTTAGATGAGGTGGTGTGCTGGAATTGGCACTGTGACATGTTCGTACTGTCACGTGTCATTTCCGGTATGTCATCTTCGGTGACTCTGCTTGTGTCAGTCAGGGTATTTATTCCCGTATGTTATCTGTTATTGAGTTCGTTCTATCTCGCCGGGAGCGTTCTCCCCGTGGCTCGCTGTGCTGTTTCCAACATATTGTATTGGCTAGTGGCGGTTGTCCACCACTCCACCTGACTTGTCTTTTCGGTGTTCTGCACTCGAGAACTTGTGTACTTCCGTATGTTCTATGCGGTTGAGGCACGTAGGGGGCCTAAGTTGTGTCTTGTGTGTAAGCTACGGCAAATAAATACCGTAGATAAGTAATAAGAAATGTCAATATTATAGGGTTTATTGTACGATTATGTCCCGGTTGTAAGGTAATGCTATTTCTACATAATGCATCACGCATTACGCGTAAATCTCAAAACCTTGGAAACACGTGTTTACGCGTAAATTATGTCGGGGGGGGTCACGTTTATCCGAACATAGGTTTCCCACATCCACTACATGTTTCAATATTTCTAATTGAAAAGCTCTTGCAATGATATGAATAATGGTTTTTAACCATATGAGATATACATCGTGTAGTATTTAACAAGTGGTATGCGATGCAAACTGTAGTTACTTATTGAACCCAACACTGAAATTATTTTAACGAATGGCACCAAATGGTTAGGGTTATTAATTTGTGAGTAGCATTTGATACACAAACTAACTCGAGCTGCAAATGCACGCACTATTGGAGGTCATCATCCCTTATTTTCCATTGGATCCCGCCGAATTTAGTGGAACGATTGGGTGCTCCAGACGGGACAATGGGGTTTGAACGGCCTAAGTTCGGAGTTGAGTGGATGAGATCGTGAGAATCAATTCATCATCAATTCATCATCATCCCTTCTCGAACATACGCCCAATGGGCATGGTTTTTTCTTTTTTCTTTTTTCCCTTCTCGAAAAATAGCGCTGCCGCTGTGACGGCCATTTTTCGCATAAATATAAAGTGATTTCATAATAGAGTTCGTATTGGATGAAGTGTGGTTCGACGAATGATAAGGCTGTATATCAGGACGAGGGATCGATGGGCTCGAAACAAATTCTGCCATCTTTAGAACAAATGACGCTCGTCAATCAGGTAAAATAGCGCACTCGCGCGGTTTTCAGCTCAGTCCGCTTACTATTCACCCAACTCTTAATCTTCCAAGCTTCGCAGTAAGAACTAAAGATGTCTGGACGCGGAAAGGGAGGAAAAGGTCTCGGAAAGGGTGGCGCCAAGCGTCACCGCAAGGTGCTCCGTGACAACATCCAGGGCATAACCAAACCCGCTATTCGCCGCTTGGCTCGCCGTGGTGGCGTGAAGCGCATCAGCGGTCTTATTTACGAGGAGACCCGCGGTGTCTTGAAAGTATTCCTCGAGAATGTTATCCGTGATGCCGTGACATACACTGAGCACGCTCGTCGCAAGACCGTGACTGCCATGGACGTTGTTTACGCCCTCAAGCGCCAGGGCCGTACCCTTTACGGCTTCGGCGGTTAAGCTGCTTGTGATGGTGCCCCAGAGCATCCTGCAAGACCACTGGTGTTTCCCAACACCACCTTCCCTTGATCTATCGACCCTTCTAACCTTGTCTGCGATCTTCTGGCGGGTTATATCAAATATAACGGAACATCTGCGTGTGCGTTGAAGCTGTGACGCTCACTGGTCACATAGCGGCGCTTCTTGCGTGAAGTATACTTTGAACCTTGAGGAGCGTGTTTTTCTCTGTAACCCTAAACTCATAGCTGTAAGCCAGCGTGGGGACTCACTTGAACGATATCTCAGTGCTGACACCGGTGGTTCAGGCGCGCGGCTTCGCACGAGCTCACAATGGTGTCTGCGACATCTGGAACTAGTTGCGGTTACCTAAGCTACTTGGTTGCAAATATATGCTTGTCGGTGGTATGCTATTTGAGGTGATTCCCATCTTGGTGCAAGATACTTCGCTGTCAACTCTGACGCCGCTTGCGTTTCTGCAAAAGGTCTTTGTTTGATGAAGGTTCAACCCTGAAGTCGTCACAGTTTTCATCCCTCTCACCACCTGTTTAGTTCATATGCTACCACAAACGCGGTCCTTGTTGCACCCCTGCTTTCGTCGCCTACTCCTATGTGGATGTCAACCAGCAGTGAGTGGCAAGCGAGGCGATATAGTTTGGTAGCAGGAATATCCGACAAGTGGTAGATGGAAGCAACAACCTTTAGTGCGCGAAACACCGCCTGGTACGCGCACACCTCCTCAGCCGCACTTAACTTTTGGCCGTCATATCGTCACAGGGGGTTGGCTTGGGTTTATCAAGATCGACGCGCTGAAGCTGGACGACGTAGCAATAACCGTTACTGAGTCACTGAGGGCGATCGCAGACCATGGGGGCTAAGCATCCCCTCAAACAAGCATCTATTCACGAGGAACGTACCCACCAGCCGTTCCGCCGCAGAATGTCTCCTGCCTTCCTTCTCTGTCCACGGAAAGCGCTGGAGTGAGGCGTCCCCTTGTGCTTGGCACCGGCGAATACTCAAAGTGGCTTAAGCAGCGCCTCACGCAGTTCGTGGCCGAATGACAACGCGTGCCGCAGGTTGGCCTCGAAGATGCCGCCTCCTGCTGCATATCCGCCGCCATACTTCCGTTTCCTAGCCGCCTTTTGCCCACTTTCACTTCCTGCGTGGTTGGCGTGGTTGAAGAGAGTGCTAGTGGAGAGAACGAGAAAGCTGGCCTGTGACTTTAGCTATTTGTTAATGTTAATCTTGCTTACCACCATGCATCGTGCAATTTATCACAAGCGACATAGGTAACCCAACATTGAATCAGACCGTGATAAACACGTTGCGTGTCCACCTAAATTTATGGTGCCACACATATAAACCCGCTATCGGGCGCCACGTGAAGGATCGTCCTGATTCTTCATAAACCTAGCAAATATGTTGTGAAGTTTGTATCCGCTTCTAGCAGTCTAAAGCCGCTGTAATTTCCATATGTCTCCTTACAAGAATTGGGATGAGAATTGTCGATCCTACCATATGAAAATGGCATCGGTATGTTGTATACAAACGTATCCATTTTTGGAGTGATATGTGCCTTGCTAGTCGGGGAGGGTAATAATAGGAGATATGATGTATACATATGTACATATAGCGAAGACCTTGATACCTTGAGAGGTCAATCACGAAGAGGGTGAATATATATATATCACTACAAGGGGAGCTCAACGGGCAATTAAGGGTTCCGGCAGACATAACTAAGGTGAATAATAAAATACCGGAGAGTGTTTTATTTATTTATTGTGTGTCAGTGAACGTGACAAGGCGGACAGGCAAGATGCGAGTGACACCTCGGGGCAAGGGATGACACAGGAAGAGACAGTCACTCCCAATTGTGGGGGGCGAAAGTCTGACTCCACCTCACCCTGAAGGAGTGAGGTGCCAACTTGCCAGGCCGGGCCTAACATCCTACGACAACCACAAAGGCAAAACCCTAAAAAAAATATCATGCGAGACCCAAAGAGGTATTTTTCAACCCAGCTAGTGTGGCTCCGCCGCGCTGGCCTCTAGATGCGTGCTCAAGGGGCTTATGCCCATGCATGTGCTGTGGGGATAACTACTCGCACGGGCTAACCGTTGATTCTGGCCCCAGCAGTCGAGGGTGGATGGCGGCGTAGCTCTCGATGGTGGACGAAGTCGAGCGCCGCCAGGATGTCGTCATCCAACGCCCACGCGGGGCGGGACCAAAATTTCCAACGTCAACCAACGCGTAGCGAGGAAAATGAAGCCCGCCTCGTGCACAAGCTTCCCGTAAATCCAATCAACCAGACATCAGGTAGGCCATACCGCTCCGCCGCGCCTCTAGTGGAGCCCCTCACTCCATCTCAACGCGTCGCTGTTTAGCCAGACATGGCTAAAATTCGCAGTGTCTAAATAAAGAGTGCGTGGCCCCATAACCTGTTGGATATACCCCTAAGACTCGGGATATATTCACTCAGTGATGAATTACTCAGAATGTGTTAAAGTTGATAAGTTAACCCGTTATATGGGCATAAACAGTTAGGGTTCTGGTTCGGGTGACAGTCATAAACACTACTATGGGAAGAGTCACAAAAGTAAGCGGTGTGACAATTCCAGCAGTGCATGGCAAGGGACGGTATCGGCGGTTTTTTTTGCCATCGATAACTTTGAGTAACTGTAAAAATGATATCGATATATATGATATTTGAACAACTTATAATTTTAATTATCGACCGATATGAGTAACTAGGTAAATTGCTATCGATCGATATGAGTCAAGGGACGGTATCGGAATTATTTTTTGTCATCGATAACTTTGAGTAACTGTTTTTAAACTATCGACAGATATGATATCTGAAAATTAATAATTCTAAATATCGACCGATATGAGTAATTGTGTAATTTGCTATCGACCGATATGGGTAACATGCACAATGACTATCGATCAATATTTAACAATTTCTACTATCGATGATCGATTTTGATACCGATAACAACCTTAAAACAATGTGATATATCGATATTTCAGATATCGATATCCAGTCAAGCAGATTCCATGCAATTCAGGGTTGCAAACAAGGTACACCACCATATAAGATATTGTATTTACTGGGTGTTAATTGAAGCCATCATGGAATGCTCTAGTGTACCCTCAGTGACCCTCTTTCTCAGATTTGAGTGCATATGGCCGCACGCGCTAAAGGTACGTTCAACCCCGCCAGTGCTTGCAGGGGAGGCAATGAACTGCCTAAACATCTTAAACATGTTGGGCATTTTGAATTTTCTATCAACCCACCACTGCACAGGATTGTCGCTCATATTAGCTGGGGGTGAGGCCAAATACAAGGTGAATTCACGGTCACTTTGCACAGCAATAGACTCAAGCACTACCAACTCTTCTACTTCCTCAATCTCATCATCTGAGTCCTCTAAGAAGGAAACAAGCTGCTTTTTCTGAGCAGCTTTTGGGGCAGCTACTTTCTGCACTACAGACGTGTCCCGCGCAGGCTTCCAGTCTTGCGTGTAAGCCGACCTCGCCCATTCTATCACACGGTCCTTGGTCAGTGTTCCTCGATCCCATTTCTCCAGATGCTTGAAGGCAAGGCTCTTGTACCGGGGATCGAGGAACGTGCTCACGCTGAAATCCTCCAGCTTACAAGTCATAAGCTCATTGTAATACCTGTGAATAAAACACTACGTCAACATTGTGAATTGGAAACTGGAACTGGAAACTGGAACTGGAAACTGGAACTTGAAACTGGAAAATAAGCATGAACTGGAAACTGGAACTGGAAACTGGAAAATACGCATGAACTGGAAACTAGAACTGGAAAATAAGCATGAAACTGGAAACTGGAAAAGATGACAGTCAAGCACATATTAATTCAACAGCAAAAAAACTCACTGTCAAATTGCACACCTTCTTTTCAAATCCTCAAGGTATCGTTTGCGGGCATCTTGAACATCGGTGTTCAGCACAGCAACCGCGGCACCATTATATTTCAGAGATCGGGAGGGGTCAAGCTTGGAGATCAGCCCACCAATCACAGGTAGCACCGAAGAAACTGTCACGGTTTTGGTGACTTGCAACAAATCGATTGCCGTAGCGTGTTGGGAGAGCACATAAGTGCTCTCTCGAACCACATCCCAATCACAACCAGTCAGTTGATGCTCCCCGTATTTGCTGCCGTCGGGGTTATCAACAACGGTGGCAGCCTTCTTCGGCTGCTCGACGTATTGCTTTATACAGGTGCACACATCCCCAATTTTCAGTTCTATTGAATTTTAGGTTTTGACATCGCAGGTGCTCCGTTTCCAGTTTTGACATCACAGGTGCTCCGTTTTCCAGTTTTGACATCGCAGGTGCTCCGTTTTCAGTTTCGAATGAGAGCGAGCAGGCAGGAATAACATACCTGATTTTGAAAGTACCACTCGGCCATGAGATGTGCGCCCTTCCACCCGCCCCGCGTAGCATTGTCTTGTGGAGGGGAGGTCGAAGACAACTGGTATCTGGTTTGGCAATCGTGAAGTAGGTGACGGCCGATCACGGAGTGGTTAAAGTGGGTCGTCATACCGCGCAACTTTTTGAAGACTCTGCCAACACCCGGACTTTCCAGATATTTGGTGACGGCCAACGCAATGATGTGGCAGTTGCACTCGTGGCCGTCGAAGCATTTCCAACCAGATACGATGTTGCTCGCGGAGTCCGACGTGGTAGCATGGACGGAGTCAGAGACAGTGTCAACAGGGCTGTCACCCTCGATGAATGTGCCAACCCCCATGGAGGCACAAGCACGTTTGGTGGCCAACACCAACTCGTCGGCAGTATGCCGCACCACGCTGAACGGAAGGGCGCCAAGCAGCCTCTCTTTGTACTCGTCATCCGCAGTCAGCCAGTACACCAGAATACCAAAAATTGCAACGCCACCCTCCGACCAGATATCGCCAGCGATACATGGCGATATGCTCTCACGAAACAAGTCCTTCAAGGCAGAGCAGACCTTGGCACGACCCTCCGTGGACAAGCTCAAAACGTTGTGGTTCACCAACTTATGGCATGGCGGTATGTAGCCACCCTGAAAGATGTGGTCGAAGACGTCACGGAATTCTTGGTCTTCGTGGCTACTACCCAAATTCATGGTCCTACCACAAGGACCAATGCGCAATTGCGGTTTCGATCCCTAAATCGACTATTTGCTTGAGGCACAGGCAACATTTGCACATGCTATTTATGAGTTAAATGAATTTTATTTCTTATAGCGGCGCCCCCCATGAGACTTTAGGTGTTCGGTTGAACGACACGCTTTAGGGGTGTAATTTCACCAAAAGCTTGAAGAAAATGGTGGTCCTAGCACAAGGACCACCGTTATTTTGAGTATTAGGAGTCACATGGGGGGCTCACGGTGATGCTCATGGTTATACATCTTGAGTTTATGACCAAATAAGATAACTGAATCGGTTACTTCGCACCCTCATCATCATTTCCGCTCTATTTCAGCATGGCGCATGTTCAGCACGATGCAAATTCCGAATTTAGTGAATTTCGGACTTTAGAAAATTGGCATTCATCCATTCTAAAGTGTACACGCCAGTCGAAAAATAAGATATTTGGATGATGTTAGACTTTCAGAAATTCGCAATACATATATACTTGAAGATTTAATGTGCCGCACACACCAACCTTGCGATACATGCCCTCTAGCAAGCAATTATGATGGCTGGATGGTCAGCTCGCGTGACCACTATTTTAGGGGGGAAACCAACGAGCAAATATATTAGAGGGGAAGCCAACGAGCCAACGAGCCAATATATGCATTCCAACCGGGCCTACCGACCAAATATGATTGGGACATATGTATAGGTTCAATTTGATGGTATCCGCGCAGGTGCAGTGTTGATATATGATTGGTAAAAAATTAGGTTCTAATTTTTCCGGGAGCAAATTTTCATTGTTTCCGGAACAATCAACTTTTGATTTCTCCCGTAACAATAAATTTTGGCTACGGACACGCATATTTAGGGTTTAGTGAGAGTTTATGGGGTTTATCTAGTAGCCAGGCACCCTAAAATCCTAACACTAAACCCTGAATATGCTTTCCCGTAGCCAAAATTCATTGTTACGGGAAAAATCAAAAGTTAATTGTTCCGGAAACAATCAAAATTTGCTCCCAGAATAATATAGTTATTAAGAATTATTGAAGACGAGTCACTAATTTGCCACATTTTGAATGTTCCAAAAAATCCGTTTTGAAAAATTCGAGTGTAGAGGTTTGAAATGCGTTCGTCATGGATATATGGGATGGATATAGGCCAAACCAGCGTTCGAATAAATTAATATAGGACCTATATATACCACCTTTCATTGGTTAGACACCACAAATCACGGGAGATGGCCAATTAAATTATCGGAACAATGGTCCTCGTGGTAGGACCAAATCGTCGATTTGGTCCTACCACAAGGACTGCGGGGCAGTAGCCATTCGCAGATGGAAAAAGGCCGTTTGCGACGTACAATCCATAAAGAAATCTGCAACAGTTATGGGCAAACCGAGAAATTAGAAAGTTCGCGCGGAATAGGGTCCCCCATGAAAGCAACGAACAAGGTACACCCATAACACGCGCAAGGGCAGGAAGAAATGGAAATAGTAATTCAGGGACGCACCGGCTTGTGCAGTGCATCGCGTCGCTCGTTGGGAACTGGGGGTAACCGTGCAGCGGTGATAGCGGTTTGTTGGGAGTCAGTGTTCGTGCCAGACCCGCTGCATAAACCAGAGCCGCCACTGTCGCCAGCACCGCTTCCCGCCGCCGACGAGATCATGTCACAGAAAATGTCTTTGTGGACGTGGGCAAGGTGGCGCGCGGTGGACGAGCAAGGTGGACGTGCGCATGTTGGACGTGTTTCCAGAAACAGCGATATTGAACTCAGGTCCACATATATTGCAGTACACGTCCTCGATCTTCTCAGGGTGAATTTCACAGTACCGACACATGAAGAATTTCCAGCAGGCCGCCTTGCGCTTGGTCTCGGCACCATCCTTCCACTCAGAGTCCACATCAGCTGCATCGATACATAAATGTGTTGTTAGCAAAGAACGGAGCACACACGCAAACTACACATACGTACATCAATGTCCGTTAACCCCTAAACTGCTACGTGATGAGCTAGCTCATCAAACACTCAAAACTGATTTTCTCGGCGACAAATAACCCAAATTCACTTTTGAAGACAGTTTTGGAAAGCCCTCGTCGAGCCGCATGCAGCCATGTACTTGGGAGCAACCACGTTGTGACGATGCTCTTGCTATTTACCGACACGCACTCAATTTTAGCTTGACCATAATGAGTTACATCTAGGGCACATTTACCCTAGTGTTACAAACCCCTAATATTATACGTAGCCCTAACCGCATGTTGAGCACTTGGTAAGATTATACCCGGAGGTCTAGGGTCAATATTAGGGCTTAAATTGTTATCCGCTGAAACTGTAATGTCAGACTGGAAAGGACTTCTTCTGAGATACTCTCAACCCGGCCACTTGCTTCAGTGGCATTTTCAGGCTGATTTATCCTCGGGGTGCTCTCATCACTGGTACCTGTGCAGTACCCGGAGAGTTTCCCTGAGGAGCTGGAGCTGATGCTGGAGCTGGAGCTGGAGCTGGAGCTGCAACTGCTGCATTGATGCTCTGTTGATTCTGTAGCTCCTTAACCAGGGTGTTGACTGTTTTTAGGAGTTTGTTGGACTCACTTTTGCCACCCTGATTATTCTGTTGTTGTTGTCCTCTGTATGGATTCTGAGCTGGAGGATTGCCTTTTATGGGTTTTCCTTCTGGTGTCTTGGTGGAAAAGCAATCCTTTGTGACGTGATTGGTACGACCACAACGCTGACAAGGCTGAGGGGGGTTTGATGCTGATCCTTTCCCTTTTCCTTTTCCCTTGCCTTTTCCTTTTCCTTTTCCTTTATTCCTCTGGGAATTCTGGTTGGCATTCTGATTCTGGTTGCCTCGATTCTGATTGGATCTGTCATATGGCTTATTGTTGCCACGGCCCTTGTCCTTATCTTTTCTGACTGGGCCTCCTGACTGTTCCTTCTGTCCCCTATAGTGAAGGGTCTCTGACTGCTTCGAATGAACTACATAATTCAAATCGAGCAGAACCTGTGTGGTCTGTGCCCACGACAGGTTATTCCTTTCGTCCTCTGTTAGAAATCTGAGATGAAATTGTTTGCGAAGGTCTGATTCCATATTACTGATGAATCTGTCCTTTATCAAAGCATCATCCAGATCAACTGATGCTAAAGCAGCCAGTGATGTGTACGTGCGGAGATAATCTGCAAAGGTCTGGTTTCCCTGATTCAGTGCCATAAGATGCTTTTTGGCAACTGATCTTTTGTGTGGATTACCAAACTGACTGAGGAATGTATTTCTGATATTTTCATACGTGGCATCTGGCTTTTTGGCCACGACCTGAAAATAATGTCTGTCATTGTTCTGAATGAGTGTCAGGAAGACTGTAATAAGATCCTTATCTGGCACACCTGGATAGGTAAACTGACAGTATCTGCCTGGGACTATATCAACCAGTCTTACAGCGATGCACTTGTCCTTCCCTCTCTTATGTACGGCTATAGTGCCAAAGTGTATCAGGTGGGATATATATATATATATACATTATATAACTATCATCTTCTGATCCAGAATATGCGATTAAGCAAGGTATCAGGTTATATGTTATGTATATAGTTCAGCATTCCGAACTTACTCGAGGATGTAGTTGCTGAGCAATAGTCAACTTATAGTGATTGGGATGTAGTTTCCCATCCGAGTTTACACTTTATTAGTGATGGTGGTTTTAACGTTGTACAAATTTCAACGTTACTTGTGGATGCAGTGGTTTTATCTAAAGCAATCCATCAGAAATCACCAGAACGGAATATAAAATGGATATATGTGTGATCCTATCCACCTTCTTCCCTCCTCGAGGAAGTGTGAATACACAGGCCTGTCTGTTGCCTATGCACCTCATGATATAGCATGCAGTCCTTATAGGAAGCAGCTGATACCGTTTTAGGGTTGCAGCCCTACAGTTCTTGGGTTGTAGCCCTGCAGTTCTTGGGTTGTTGCCCATAATATTATCATGTCTGTGCTGATTACGGCATGATATATATATGCCAAACACGAAGTGTATCCCAATATATAGGTGGCATTTAGGGTATGTAACGTTACAGTGACCCCTATCTCTCACAGTGTGTTTAGGGTGTTACCTGCTATCAGTAACCCTAAAATATGTTAAATCAAAGCAGTATAAACATTTTGCAAAGATATTTAAGCAAACCTGCATTTAATTATTCACTGTGTGTTACGTGGTTTTCATGAGGTATGTTACACCCCTGACACACACATTTAATTTTAGGGTGTTATAGGGTGTTATAAGTGCTGAATAAATCCAGGAATATTCATTGATAGCTGAATAATCAGATCAGCGAAAAAAATCAACCCGAATTTTTCATTTTGAAATCATGCGTGTGAACTTTTTACGCATTTCGTTACAGCCAATATGTGCACCCCTATATATTACACACCTAATATCTAGGGTGTTACACGAGATATGACCATGGTCATTATGTTTTTCTGATACCTCAATAGGTATAAAATCATAATTTAAAATAAAATGGGGTCGAAATTTCAGCTTTGAAATTTATCGCCAACGATTTTCACCCATTTTGGACCTTTTTCGTTATTAAATGTTTACCTCAGTAACATATCTCGGTGTGTGTGTGTGTGTGTGTGTGTGAGTTGCAAGTTACAGAACTACTGCAACTTACTTCACTTTTGCACATGACAATTTTCATGGCATAATAGTGAATATCTCTGATAATCAACATATGTGGTTGATCATAAATGTGGGTTTTACTGATTTGAAACCCATGGAAGTTAATGCACTCCCTGATGATATAATAGGTGTATCAACTGTAAGCGGATTAACCACTTAAGTGATAACTTATCAGAACCTATGATGTATTTGGGCATATGGCTGTGCACTAAGAGCATATCAAAGTGATATCTCTAGATTCCAAATATATCAGGACACAACTTGATAATAATCCAAGCAGTTCAGCACAACACAATGTGTGTGTGTGTGTGTGTGTGTGTGTCCACAACAACCTATGTCAGCTCAATATATATGTACTGATCTGAGTAGGTACATGCTTTTTGTGCTGATCATTACTGAATCAATTGTCACAATGCAGTATGGTTGTTGTTCTTGCTCCGGCGATGATGAAAAGGTATGGACAGTGTTCAGCAGTTACCAGCTGCATTGTGCACACTGTATACTGCCTTCGGGTCTGGAGATATTCTCCATCCAGCCCTTCAAAGATGTAGTTTTATCCTCGTTACCTTAGCTATCGCCATCACCGACATCCAACACGCACATGTGTTTGTTGGATGGTATCTATGTTATTGATCAAACAGGAGAAATATGAATATATATATCCTGTGTTGTAACTGTGAAAAAGCAGGTGTGCCGGCTCGTGGAATACTAAAGTCAGATAAAATAATAAGATGTTCTGGCTAAGTGTTTCGGGAGCCTGTGACACGGTGACACAGACAGCACTGCAAGTGACATCCAGGCGAGGGGTGACACAAAGGGTGCACCACTGCTCCCCTCTGGGGGGAAAGTCAGCATCCCCGTGACACCACCTCACCCCGAAGGCGGGAGGTGCACTGCAGGGCCAGCCGGTACACCCGGACAGGCGGCTAGAAGAAATGTTAGAATGTTACTCGGAGAGGCCTTTTTCAACCTAGCTAGAAGCAATTCCATGCTGTGGCGCTAGTACATTCTCACATCTCAAACCCGAATCCAATTTTAGGGTTGTGGAAATTCTCCGTTCACATCGCCGGTGATGGCCGAGTTGGGCAACCATACTGGCGAAGAGCGCAATGCCGGCCAATCGGTGTCGTCCTCGTCGGGGAAGACGGCGCCGTAGCAAGCAGGCTCTTCGATGTCATCAGGCAGCGGATAGGCGGCATCGTCCGTGGCGTGCACCACCAGAGAGCCGCTGCCGACGGTGTCGATCGCATCACCTGCACCCGGTGCAGGCAGGGAGAGGCGGGCGGAGAGGAATGCTGCCGCAGTAGGCTGCTCCGTGGGTGGAGCCGGCGGGTCCACTGCAGGGGGCGGTGCCGTGAGCGCGGCGGCGGATGCATCGAGCGGCGGGCGGGCAGTGGCTGCCCGCGATGTCTCAAGGTGCCTGTTGTTCGCGAATGCCTCGACGCACACGTACGGGCAGGCACCACGGGTGTCGGGGTGGGAGTCCGTGACGTGCCACATGCGGAAGCAGACGGTGCAGGGAAAACCTGTGCCCACCCACTTGAGGTACATGGAGTTGGGCGAGTCGGATGTCCATTTGCCCCTCGCTCCAAGGGCGCCAACGACTGCTTTTGCATGCGAAGAGCCATGGCAGTCGGGGAACGCGGAGAGGGGTTGGGCTTCTGGGGCGCGTTTTTAGGGCGGCAGCCAGAGCCCTCGGGTGGGATGTCGGGAGCGGCAGAGGACGAGAGTGTGGCTAGGGGGCTCTCGTCCCGAAAGGCGAGGCGGATGCGGAGAGCAAGGCGGGCAAAAGTGAAAAGCGCACCCGCACGCAACTCGCGCAACACCACCAGATACAGGGGGGCAACGTACGGTGATTGCTTGGCGGACTCAGACAAGATGTGCCAGAGGTCCATCACGCGGTCGGTGTCGTTGTACGTCGGCTTGATCTTCTGGTGGCGGTCACCAAGCCGTCGAATTAGGGCAAGTTGTGGGGCGGGGTCCTCGACCTCGGTGAGGACAACCGCTCGCATCTGGGTCCAGAAGCGCATGCCGTCCGCGTCGGGCACACCCTCAACCTCGTACCGTAAGCGCTGAAGAGCGTAGCGGCCGTCAGCAGGGTGGTGGCGGGCACATTCGTGGTAGACACTCAGTGCGTTGCCACGAAGCGGGTGCGGAAGGATGCTGAAGAGGATCTCGTGGATGCTGAAGTGGAAGCGTGGTGGGCCCATAACCTGATAAAACAGGAGAAATATGAATATATATATCCTGCGTTGTAACTGTGAAAAAGCAGGTGTGCCGGCTCGTGGAATACTAAAGTCAGATAAAATAATAAGATGTTCTGGCTAAGTGTTTCGGGAGCCTGTGACACGGTGACACAGACAGCACTGCAAGTGACATCCAGGCGAGGGGTGACACTAAGGGTGCACCACTGCTCCCCCCTAGGGGGCCGCATCCCCGTGAGCTATCATGCACATAGTGGACATTATAGTTGATCATTTCACTTACTGAGTCAGTGAATGTCATTATACATAGTAATGTCAGTGGTGTGTGCATTTTGCAGTACTTACTGATTTAGTACTTATAAGTGTGTGTGTGTGTGTGATTGTTCACTATACACACTTATATGTAGGCGACTTCTGGTATTACAATATACCTAGATGATTTATCATGCAGGATGGTGATCAACATACCATGTACTGAATAAATCTAGCATGATATATATATCAGGTTAGGGGTTATTGTAATCCTGTATACTCTCATTTACAATAATGAGTTGCTTGTTTATTTCACATGTAGTTCCGGTGAGCATTCCATTCAGTGATCCACCATAGAACGAACATGCTCTTCCCAAATCCTCCGTCGGAGCATGACGAGCTAATTATGGTGTTAAGATCACCTTCAGGCACCTTACACTAACATGGGTTCCAATATAGCTAACATGCACTGCAGTATGCTTTGTGCAATGTATAATGTATTGCAATGTGATGCCATGTGTTCCAGTTGTTAGCGTGATCAAACTGGTATGTACATTACAGCTGGTATCGTGATCAAGCTGTATGAACAATGCATGCACATGTCACAGTGATGCTCAGTATAATAGTGTACAGGTGGTGAAATGCACATCTGCTGCATGCACTCAGTATATACTCATGATACTGTAAGTATGTGTGTGTTGCTGCAGGTATTAATATCTCCGCACACTCGACCTTTTGCACACACTATGATTGCTGCAGAGTATACAATGATCTGTCATGTTGAGTGTGTGTGTGTAAGCTATCACACAGCATTTATGCAGTCCACACTCATGATTGCAAGTTGGTATAATCTGACAGTGAATAGAGTATAGTATCTCAGCAAACATCAGAGTATATATGGCATGGTGCAGTATATTGTCATCATGCGTCCGTTCAGGATAATCCCGGATAGTATACATATATGCTGTCAGGACATCGTGACGCGCGCTGATGATGAATCAAAGATTATTGCAAGTATCGATGATGACGGTATGTTGATGGCACTTCGCATACTGACATCGTCATCAAAAAAATGCAAAATAATCATCGCGTACAGTGAGCGATTTGCTGCGATCATGAAAATCGTAATGGCGCGCGCTGATGATTTTTGAGTACATCTCGTCGCAGTATGTCTAGCACATGATACGAGTGCTGATTTTCGCGCGGATAATGATTCCGCTGATGATTTCTGCGTCCGCGTCTCATTTGCGAATTTTTATACAGCTGCGAATCATATATGCGCGTACATCTTATCGCTGCGCGCATGTATGCCGTATGCATACCTTGTCGCGCAGTATAGTTGACAATCAGCTGTTGTATGCGACCTGCGAATGCGAATGTGTCGATATCCTCGCGCACTATCCTCGCTTATACAGCGGTCAGTATATGCAGTATATCAATATTCGTGCGATTACGACGCCAGATATTACTTGCGCTCCGCAACCTGCATACACAAAATTTTCGATATCTACGCTGCACTCACACTAGAGTTCTCGTTCTCGCCTTGACGAGCAGAATACCATCTGATAAGGACGCACAAGCGAGCCTTAGTATATAATATAATATGATAGAAACTGCGGTGTTATTGAACTGTAACACGCGTGCAACTTATGAGCGGGTGATGAGTGCAGACTTCTGACGAAGATACTGCTGTAGCACAACGCTACGCTCATCTATATCGAATGCCTCCCATCTCATAGATGGTACCGCTATTGGGTTGTGAACCCAAGGCTCGGGGTTTATGTTAGATTAAGTTTTTGACATCTACTGGATTAAGTTTTGTCTGGGGTAGATTTAGATTAAGTTCATGTGACACGATCGATCGAGAGGTCATCAGACCTGAGACAGGTCGTCATCGTCTCTTCGCCGGAAATTTCCGGCGAAATCACATCAACACATTCCATGCTGCCGAGCGGAGGGCAGCATGCATGCTGGGGAAGGCAGGTTGCATGGTGCCGCATGGTGCCGAGAGCAGGTTGCATGCTTGCATGCTGGGGAATAGTTTTCAGAAGCATATGAAAAATATTCTATTGCTTCTAAAAACTACTTATTATATATCATAAACCCTTTGCCTTGACCTTTACCGCTGCACGCGACCGGCAAGCATCTTTGAAACTCGGAAGTTTCAAAGATGCGTTTTGTATTTTGGGTGCACCCTAAAATTACAAAACAGCCGAGCGCTTCCCGTTTGTGCGGGATATTCACACGGCATATTTCATATGAAATATACACATAAGCACGAAGGCATCGGCCACGCATCTTTGAAACTAACGAGTTTCAAAGATGCGTTTTTGTCATTTGGGTGCGCATACCCAAATAACAAATCAGCCGAGCGCTTCCCGTTGGCGTGGGGTATCCAACGCTTGAATGTTAAATATTCATTATAATATGAGTTAGCATGCGAGGTTGCAAAGGCATCGGGACAGAATCTACGAAACTGTCCTATGCCTTTGCCTTTGGGTTCGAACGTACCCAAACCCAAAGATGCCAAATAGCCGAGGGCTTCCCGTGCGTCCTAGAGCGCGAAACTTGGCACAAATACTGCCAAGATACATATCTTTAAGTTACCTGAAGCTCAAGGCTTCAAGTTACTTGTGCGCGAAACACGCAATTTATTTCTAAGGCAGATGTTTTGGGTTTGGGTTTGGGTTCGAACCCAAACCCAAAGATGCCAAACAGCCGAGGGTTTCCCATGCGTGTGCATGTGTGTTAAACCATGTGAAATATTCCATGAAATAAATGTGAATATCCCGCACAAACGGGAAGCGCTCGGCCGTTTTGTAAAATTAGGGTGCACCCAAAATACAAAACGCATCTTTGAAACTCGGAAGTTTCAAAGATGCTTGCCGGTCGCGTGCAGAGGTAAAAAGGCAAGGCAAAGGGTTTAGGATATAGAATACGTAGGAATAGTTTTCAGAAGCACTAGAATACTTTTCATATGCTTCTGAAAACTATTCCTACTGCCGCTAAATCTTACACCCTTTGCCTTTGACCTTCCGTTCGCAGTTTTACCATGTGCGCCTGACCTCGGAGCGGTGCCATGGCATGGCACCTCGGATCCGGCGAAATGACGATGACGACCTCTCTCAGGTCTGATGACCTCTCGATCGATCGTGTCACATGAACTTAATCTAAATCTACCCCAGACAAAACTTAATCCAGTAGATGTCAAAAACTTAATCTAAAATAAACCTTTTCCCTGAACCCAAGGCATTGGTTGAATGACTAGTATCGGCTGAACGACTAATGCGTTTGCCATATGATACTGCGCATGCTTGTTCAGAACATGCTAGAAGCGAAGATGCATTCTTCTCCGAACCATTCGGTACTTCAAGATAGAATCTTGCTTCGCCATACTCGAGTCCGACATACGGCCTCTCGATGACATGTGTCATTCAAGTCTTACCTTGAATAAATGACAGATGATGTGATTTATCATCTTGATGACATGTACAGTCATAGTCGACCGTACTGACGACTGTCTGTCATTATAATATATGACATGACTCGACATGACATGACATGACATGGTATGACATGGTATGACACGCATGACACGCATGACATGTATGACACATGTGTCATCGGTCATAACTCTGACAAGTAGGCTGAGGGAAAATCTGCGGAGCACTCCGAAAATGATTGAGTGCTTTAGCCTGGGCTAGGCACAACGAAACAAGCTGGACGCGTTTCAGGTGTTCAACCTTCTCCGATTTCTCGTCGCACGATAACAAAAGAGCAAGAAGCTCCCCATCGGACAAAATATTCTCGAGAGCCATCGCGGAAAAAAAAATCCGTGAAAGAAAGCGAACGCGAACAAAAGAAATGCCGATACCACTCTGCCGTAAATTCCCGAAACTGCCGGATAGTCCAAGCGAAAGCGAGAATTTGATTCCGTAGTAAGCCGCGATAAAGACGGCTAAGCTCAAAATAAGGATAGAGCGAGTACGAAATAAAATTCACGCTAAAAAAACACAAAACGCAAGCGTAAAGTGGTCCCATAACCTGCAAGAAACTATGCAACAACAAAGGGGAGAACGCTCCCGGCAGACATAGAACGAACTCAATAATAGATAGCATAAGGTAATAAATACCCTGACTGACACAAGCAGAGTCACCGAAGATGACACACCGGATATGACACGTGACAGTACGAACATGTCACTGTGCCAATTCCGGCATATCTCTCCGTAACGTAAACCTCGGACAAGAGATACCCTGAGCGTCACTCTGAAATACGAAACGCCAAGCGATCAGGGGGGGGGGCGACATCCTAAGAACTGTATAGGTGAGGGTTTAAAGTGGACTCCTCATAGAGACCCCCCGATATCCTAACCCTGAAGTACTATAAGTATTATATGGGGGGCTACATCCTAAGAATTGTAGGGCTTAAAGCCTAAGGTGAGGGTTTACAGTGGACTCAGTTCCCCCCGATATCCTAAAACACCTTGAGGGACGCCTCACTGGTGTAAGAAGACTGGCCAGCTCAACAACAAAGACATCAAAGACATTTACAAAAGGTATGTACCCTATATTGTGAGGTCACAACACTTCCAAGAGGGGAAATCTGTCAGGGATATGACCGATGACATATGTGGCATACATGTCATACATGTCATGTCATGCCATGTGTCATAATGACATATAGTCGTCAAGTATTGTCAGTACGGTCGACTATGACATGTACAATCAGAATGTATGTCATCCACCTAAGGTGAGTGACATCTGTCATCGAGAGGCCAAGTAACGGACGCATCGGGAAACAAAGAAACAGGCACACAGTGTCGCCATCCCAAGCGACTGTGGTGACAGGATCCTTTCGGAGAATCACATACGCCTACAGACACGCAAACGCTCAGAGTCACTGCCTACAGCTTCGAAACCACCTGACAAATCAAAAAAGCGCCCAGGGTCTCAGAGGCAAAATACGTATAAGTCAATCCTGCGGAGTCCCATACCTAGCTAGCTGCGACAGCTGGCATCGAAAGACGCCCCCTTCTCTTAGTAATCGACACTAGTTCACAATAGCCGTATTAAGGTGTGATGAGGTATTAACATCCCGGTGGAGAAGAACAGGGAAGAGCGCCGCGCACGAGAACCACTTTTCCTGAAAAGGTTTTTGTAGCTTGGATCTCTTGCAGCGTGCTGCAGTGGGGAAAGTAAGAAAATCCTCAGCGGCATCGTCGGACTCTGCACCGATAAATAAATAAGCAGGGGGGGCAAAACTGCCGGAAACAGATCGACAAATAGAATCCTTTGCCCACACAAAAGAGGCAGCAGCCGGATCGGAGTGGTGCAACTGTTGCTCATGTAATAGAAGCATCCTTCCCCATCTTAGTGCTAACTAGTGATAAACTAGCAATTCGTCTGCACACACGTAGCCATAGGAGAAGTAATTTACTTATCTGCACATCTGGTAACTTGTCTAGGCCCAGAGTAGGGCCTGGGAAATTAATTTACTCACACGCCCAACAGGGCGTGGTTTTTTCTTTTTTCTTTTCTGATGGATGGCTGACATGTCATTTCATTATGAATAGAACATGGCATTGCCTAGTGATATGTGTATATTTTTCAGCACATGATCACTTATCTCAATGGCGCCCATTTTATTTTTGGGCAAACACTATTCAGAGACTTGTTATGATAAAGAAGTATTCCACAAATAAATAGTGATGTCAGAATAAAACTTTGGACAATTGCAACTTAGTATAAACCCGAGTGCATTCAAGTCCATTTGTATGCTCAGAATCTGAATCTAATGTGCTTTCTATATGCACAGGATATAACATTTTTTTCTATGCGATTCTGGATTCAGGAACTAGAGTCAATGTAAAAGTCTTTTCCTATTTCAGACGATGAAACCCTTATTCCTTCAGGTGCAATACCTTATTGTAAGGAATAGTCATTTTCAATACAAGTTTCAATCGATTTTCTCAAATCTGTCACTTTTATGATGATCAAATTGGTCAACTTTACAGCATAACCACTTTCCCTCGCTGAAGGAGATGACTCCCTTCATAGGGCGGTATATTAGCTGTTTTCATATGACACATGAAAAACATGAATAATTCTTGGAGAATTTCGGGATAAACATCCTGGATTGTCTGTGCTTGATTGCTCTATGCCCAAGAATGACCGAAGAGATTGCTTGCCATTTTTCAGCCATATATCGTGGAGGCTGCTTAACAACGGTTGGGTCATAAGCTAAATAGCTATGTCAGCTATGTCGGAGGCTGAATAGCCATGATTGCACAGACTCTGTCTTTCATGATGAATAGACCTTTGAGAAATGGTGTCTGAAAAATCAATTGACAACAACTCAACCTTTTGGTATGATGAAGAGCTGATGATCTTTGTTGCACTATAATTGTTTAATGTGCACTAATGAAATGCCTCGTGATATATAATCTCACAGAATAGGCATTGCTCAATGGCGATATGATCAGATATGTAATGATCAATGAAGACAAGATGGTTGGTATGGCTCATTCAGTAGGCATAATTACCTCAAAGAGATGCCAATACACTGATACATATCAAGACATAAGGGCAATAGGCTTATTGTATAGCCTTCAAGGCAGCTAGCATTTATGCTACATTGGTCAGCTCAGTGGCTTTGACCTTTCTAGGTGTTGTACTCAGGCCGTGGCCTGCATATTGCATTGAGTAATCTTGACACCTTTAATGATCCAATGATATGTATGAAATATCAAGAATGGTTGCCCTTTTCAATGATCATCGGTGGCAGAGGCTATAGTGCTTGCACCGTGTCAATATACAATTCTAGTCTGGATACATGCTAGACCAGATGTATACAATGTCTAGGTCTTCAAAATCAAGCTCATATGTATGTCATGGTTGATGTATGTGTCAACTTCATGGAGTTCTGCATGGTTTGACTGTATACAGTCAGGCTTACCAACAAAAACAATGATGCAACTTACTTGTTTTATTATTTGTCTTTATTATTTATTTTGGTTTTTAGTTGTATTTCTAGCTTATCATCTTCCCCCCTCAAGGAAGTGTATTGCTAGGCGGTTGTCAAGCGCCGTTCAAATACAACAGAGGTCCGACCTCTATGTGATGACGTGGAAGCTTTCTATGAAGCTGGATAGCAGTTCTCGGGTTGCAGCCCATTGCACCGAAGGTGCATTGCAGTTATTGGGATGCAGCCCGAATCCACGTCATCAGCGTGGGTCATATAGTGCCCAAGCATGTGCTGTATATATACAACACTACCCTCCAGCGGCGAAGTGGCTTGCTATTACCATCATCATATGCTGTGGGATATCAATATATGATCAGAGAGCATGGGTATATATATATATGTACCGCATGTTTGTCAATATCGGAGAGACCATGTCTTCTTTAAAATCCTCATGACTATATGTATAATGGTGCTATACTGATGTCAACACCTTCTCTCTGAGTGATTTATTGATTTCAGATGTGATGTCGTGGCATAAAATATGTCCACGTCATTGGCACGAGTCATGTTGTTCATGCATACACGATCTTAGCGCAGGTCACAATACAGTGCCCGAGCATACGCGATTTTAGCGTAGGTCACATTGTGCCTCTATTTATTACATCTGAGAATATATGTTACTCATATTTGTGAGTCTAGACAGCATTGTGCTGATTGCAATGCTTTCTCTGGTGACATATATATCACAGATTATATCATTGTGGCGATCAGTCCAGTGCAATATTTTGTCACCGGAATGTACAGGGATTGTGAATGATTGCAATCCAGCCGGAGGAATAATCTCAACAGCTTATTCTGTACTAATGAATTCATCGGAGTTATACTTATTTCGACGATTCAAAAACCCATGTCATTGTAGTGATGACAGCTCATATGAATATATAGGGTTTTTATCAGAATGCTTTTATGTGATGTCAACATATTATGAACAATTCACTTGCATCTCAGGATCAAGGAGTTACGCTTGGAAGGTCTTGCATGGTGGTCACCACCAGTTATCAGCTGTTGTTCGGGTGCCAAATTCTGCCTTCAGCACTGGGACTATATCAACCAGTCTTACAGCGATGCACTTGTCCTTCCCACTCTTATGTACGGCTATAGTGCCAAAGTGTATCAGGTGGGATATATATATATATATACATTATATAACTATCATCTTCTGATCCAGGAAATGCAATTAAGCATGGTATCAGGTTATATGTTGTGTATATAGTTCAGCATTCCAAACTTACTCGAGAATGTAAATGCTGAGCAAGAGTCAACTTATAGTCATTGGGATATAGTTTTTCATCCGAGTTTACACTTTATTAGTGATGGTGGATTTAACGTTGTACAGATTTCAACGTTATTTGTGGATGCAGTGATTTTATCAAAAGCAATCCATCAGAAATCACCAGATCGGAATATGAAATGGATATGTGTGAATCCTATCCACCTTCTTCCCCACTTGAGGAAGTGTGAACACATAGGCAGTCAGTTGTTTATATACCTTATAGTTTATAGCTCATAGCTTGCAGTCCTTATAGGAAGCAGCTCATACAGTTTTAGGGTTGTTGCCCAACAGTTCTTGGGTTGTTGCCCGATATATCATCATGTCTGTGTCGAAAACAACATGATATGTTAATGCCAAACACGAAGTTTATCGAAATTATAGTGGCATTTTAGGACATGTCAGGTTACAGTGGCCCATATACTCTATAATATGATTAGGGTGTTACATGGTATCAGTAACCCTAAAATAGGTAAAAAATAAGCAGTATAAATATTTTGCAAACGTTTTTAAGCAAAACTGTATTTAATACCAAACTGAATGTTACGTGGTGTTTAGAAGGTATGTTACACCCCTGACACACACATTCAATTTTTAGGGTGTTACAGGGTGTTACACGTGTTGTGTCAATCAAGGATTGTTATTCGATAGCTAAATATTCATTATAGCAAAAAAAATCAATCCCAAATTTTCAAAAGATTACACGTAGAACATTTTGACCGATTTAGTGTTACAGCCAATATGTATACCCCCACTTATTCCACACCTATTATTTAGGGTGTTACACGAGATATGACATGTGTCATTATGATTTTCTCATACCTCAATAGGTATAAAATCATATTATCAAATAAAATAGGGTCCGATTTTCAATTTTCAAATTTATCGCAAACGGATTTTACCTATTTTGGCCGTTTTTCAGCATATAAATATGTACATATCTTTGTGTGTGTGTGGAATGCAAAGTACAGAATCACTGCAAATTACTTTACTTTTGCACATGATAAATTTCATGGCATATAAGTGAATTATGCTGTATATCAACATCTGAGGTTGATATATTTCTGGGTTTTACTGATTTAAACCCATGGCAGTAAATGTACTATCTGATGATATATAGAGTTATCAACTTAAGCGGAACATCCACTTTAGTGATATTTATCAATCTATGATATGTTTTTAGCATAGGTCTGTGCTCTAAGATTTATCAAATATATCAATATATCGTATTTAAAACATATCAGGACATTGCTTGATATAATCACAGCAGTTTGACACAACACATTTGTATGTGTGTGCTTGTCCTCAACAACTATTATCAGATGTCATATAGTTACTGATCTGAAGAGTTACATGCATTTGAACTGATCAAATCTGAATCAATTGTCATTATGCAATGTACTTGTTGTTGTTGCTCCAGCGATGATATGTGGAATGACGAATGGACTGCGCCCAACAGTTACCAGCTGTTGCATGGGCGCAGTATATTGCCTTCGGGTCTGGAGATAACTCCATCTAGCCCTACAGCATGTTGGTTTATCTGTTCCCATATCTATCGCAATCACTGACACTTTACACGCACATGTGTTTGTAAAGTGGTATCTACATTATCATATACATGATAGATATTTAAGTTGATCAATTCACTACGAATCAGTGAATATCAATACATATAATAATGTGTCAGATATATAGTCGGGTGTATATATCGGATAACGGAGAATAAACCCTGAGTTAAGGGTTTCGATATCAGAACGGTAAAAGGCTCAGATTGATAAAAGAGATACACATAAATACTAACGGGTGTTTCCCGTCTACTGGTGACGGTCACCCAGCCTACTATAGGAAGTGACAGGTGACAGTCTTTACTGTCGGTGTGTCACATCCAGCACACCACCTAGGGTGGTGACCGGAGCTAGTAGTGAACGAAGCAAACAAACTCCTTACTCAACTTCAGGAGGAAACTGTAGCACAACTGGGGGCCTGTACTCTTGGTCAGGGCGGTCCCAGGTCGCAGCAAGATCGTCAGATACTGCTGTTAATTTGCTAAAACCCTAAACACAGCTCAAATGTAGAGAGCCCTTCTGCACATCTAGGAGGCTACACTACAGCTAACTCCCAGGCAGGCACGGCGTGACTAATACTAGCCACTAGTGGTCTCCGGAGCTGTTTGCCCGGCTCGGAGCAGCGTGACTGTGAAGCAGTTGCCGGCCCCCGGGGCCGGTGATGAATCATTCGTAGAAGAAATTGACGAGTTCTCGATCGCGGGAGGCTGCACCGCACCGGGATGCTGCCAAGTGCTGCCCGACGGTGGAGCCTCGTCATCTGAAGATGAAGCCGGCGACAGCGGAGGGCCGTCCACAAACAACTCGGCAGGCGGTGGCGGCCCGGGATGCCACGGCATCGGAGCCATGTAGAGGCCCTGCCGTCTCTGCTCCCGCCGTTGGCGACGAGGTGGGATAGCACACGGCACGCCATGAACCATGTCAGTCGGCGAAGCCTCCGTAGCCGGGATCGCCGAGGTAGTCCACGTAGCACCACCGACCGGTGGAGCCGTGCATGTGTGCGCATCGGCACCACCGACACCGGCAACGGCGTGCGGTGCGGCGGCGCGGCACAGATTACAAAGAGTGCGCACACCAAGGAGGAAGTGAGGAGAGATCTCGCGAACCTCGGAATGCCGTTCCCGCAGCCGTAGCGTGGCCGCGGCGGTGTCACCGAGGCATCTTCGTCGCCATCGTCGCTCGTAGCGCAAGACGCGGGCTTGTAGTCGATCACGCGTTCCGTCTCCCCAACCGCGGAGAGCAAATTCATGCTCGGGGCCGGTTCGTCGGGCACCAATGCAATCCCCGTGCCCTCAATGAAGTCGGCAAACGTGCGGGTGACGGGAGGGCAGAAGGGGTTTGGCGGACCGGTCCAATCCCCCTCGGACTCAACCGACGCAGGCGGGGAGTGTGCGGACGGCCCCGACACCACCGGCACGTCGGCAGTGAAGGTGTTGATGTTGAACGTGGAAGCTCCAGCCGCGTGCGCCATCGCAGAGAACTCGGCGACGGCGGACACGAGGACCCCACCGTCCTCCTCGCAGAACGAGCACGCGGAGAGATCGGTGAAGACCTCCGGCTTCCCGCCCGCAAGCATGCAGAGGGCGTCGAATTCCACGGGGTCGCCGTTGTCGATGGCGTGTTGGAACCTCGCGGCCAACACGGAGTTTTCGGCCTCCTCGGCGAAGGCGAAGGCCGAGAGTCCGGTCCTGCCCCCGTTTGGGCAGTCCCTGTGCCAATGCCTCGCCTTCCCCTTAGCACACACCTGATTTCGGCAGTACGGGATCGCCGCACCGCTGTCGCGGTGGAAGGCCACCTTCCGTGAGACGGACTGAGACCAATTCCCCCCTTTGGGGAGGGGCGAGGCTGCGAAACGGGTCTTGACCCGGCGGTCCGGCTTGTCCGCGCGAGGGGTAAACCCCCGCGGAGACGATTCGGATTCGGCGGTGACGAGGAAGGTGGCCAACTGCCTCTTCAAGTCGAGCACCATGGTCCGCAAGTCCGCGATCTCACTCGCCGCACCCGACTCATCGACGCCCTTCTCCATGAAGTGCGTGCCGTGGGAGTACCGGTGTGCGGATGCGGTGGCGGTGCCCGCCCGCACGTGCTCGCCGTAGCACTCCCGCACCCACTGCTGAATGGTGAGTAGGTCGTGGGCGGCTCGTTGGTCGTGAAGGAGCAAACGGGACACCACCGGCTGGTAGAAGGTGGCGTCGAGGGCTTTGATGAAAAGGGACTTCACGTCCTCGTCCTGGAGCGTCGACCTGGTCCTAGCAGCTTTGAGCGCGGCGTTGAAGTCCTCAATGGGTCCATGAGGGTCCACGCCCGCAACGATGCGGACGGCAAACATGTCCGCTTGCCCCTGGAAGGGGTCCCCGACCGGGATCATCCGACGGGCGAACTCGAGTAGGACACGCTTACCGTCTGCTGGGAAGCTGGCGCTGGACGAGTCCAACCAGTCCGCCGCGGGCGACGAGGGGTCGATCAGCAGCTCGATCGTGGAGAACAACAAATTGTTGGCCTCCACGCGGACGGCCAAAGTAGCGTCGTCCAGCGTGAAGAGCGGGAGGAAACCGGTGTCCTCAGTGACGAATGCTGCCTGCAGGGCAGAGACCATCCTCGTGAAGATGGCTGCCGCGTGGGGCTCCGCACCGGAAAATCTCCCCTCTTTGCCGTCGAACAACTTGCGTTGGACGTGCTTCGCCACCTTCATGTCGAAGTGCTCCCGCTGTAGGGTGCGCACCGATGCCAAAAATGTAGCCCCCGCCGAATTAGCGGCCGGCTGTGCCGCTGGCGGGGTCGCGGGCGTGTTGGCATGCCTGGCAGCAACGGAGTCAAAGATCGTACTTAATGTGCGGCGGCGATGCGCCATGCTAGCCGTTGATCTAGTAGAAGCAACCATGATGAAGAAGACTACAGGGGTGGAGTGAGGCAAGAAGACGTGGGAAAAAAAAATGCGGTAGTCTTGGGCGGCCAAGAAATGTGGTGGGTCGTCGATACGGCCGCCGTGAGAGAGCAGAAATTTCGAGAAGTCGTGTGGTAGATGGCGGCCGATACGAAACGGTGTGGTGACCAACCAGGATGCGTAAACCAATCCAACGTTAAATCCCGTAGAAAAAATGTCCTCAAAGGCCTTCAGCTAGCCGTAAATCAACCCACAAAACTTAGGCCATACCCGCGACTGCCGGCACTCCCACGCGCGGAGCGCCTCACTCCATCCCAAGCGTCCGGCTTTAGCCAATCATCCTCGCGGTGTCGCAGTGGCTAAATAAAACGTAAGTGGGGCCAAACCTGTCAGATATATAGTCGGGTGTATATATCGGATAACGGAGAATAAACCCTGAGTTAAGGGCTTCGATATCGAACGGTAAAAGGCTCGATTGGATAAAAGAGATACACATAAATACTAACGGGTGTTTCCGTCTATCGGTGACGGTCACCCAAATTCTTACTATAGTGGAAGTGACAAAGACAGCCTTTACCGCCGGTGTGTCACATCCAAGATAATGCAGTGTGTGTGCATGTATTAGTGCGCTTATTGATTAGCACTTTTTGTCTGTGTGTGTGTGTGTGTGTGTGTGTATGCTCACTTTTACACACTTTGCAGTAGGATAAGTTCTGGACATTACAATATTTCCAGACAGTTCATCATGCAGAATTATCAGTATACCATGCACTGAATACATCTAGCATGATATATTAAGTTTAGAGGTTATTGTAATTCCAAAATAATCTCATTTACAAAATGAGTTGCAGGGTCTATTTCACATACAGTTCCGGTGAGCATCCTTTCAGTGATCCACAGTAGAACAATATGTGGTCCGAGGAGTATCTCGACTCCACCGGGTCATATCGAGCTAATTACTGTGTTAAGATTACTGAACAGGCACCTTATACCGTATGGCACAAAAGTGAATTATGCTGTATATCAACATCTGGAGTTGATCACATTTCTGGGTTTTACTGATTTAAACCCATGGCAGTAAATGTACTTTCTGATGATATATAGAGTTATCAACTTAAGCGGAACATCCACTTTAGTGATATTTATCAATCTATGATATGTTTTGAGCATAGGTCTGTGCTCTAAGATTTATCAAAATGATATCTCTTATTTAAAACATATCAGGACATTGCTTGATATAATCACAACAGTTTGACACAACACATTTGTATGTGTGTGTTTGTCCTCAACAACTATTATCAGATGTCATATAGTTACTGCTCTGAAGAGTTACATGCATTTTGAACTGATCAAATCTTAATCAATTGTCATTATGCAATGTACTTGTTGTTGTTGCTCCAGCGATGATATGTGGAATGACGAATGGACTGCGCCCAACAGTTACCAGCTGTTGCATGGGCACAGTATATTGCCTTCGGGTCTGGAGATAACTCCATCCAGCCCTTCAGCATGTTGGTTTATCTGTTCCCATATCTATCGCCATCACTGACACTTTACACGCACATGTGTTTGTAAAGTGTTATCTACATTATCATATACATGATAGATATTAAAGTTGGTCAATTCACTACGAATCAGTGAATATCAATACATACAATAATGCAGTGTGTGTGCATGTATAGTACTTATTGATTAGCACTTTTTGCCAGTGTGTGTGTGTGCTCACTTTTACACACTTTACAGGAAGATAAGTTCTGGACATTACAATATTTCCAGACAGTTTATCATGCAGGATAATCAGTATACCATGCACTGAATGAATCTAGCATGATATATTAGGTTAGAGGTTATTGTAATTCCAAGATAATCTCATTTACAAAATGAGTTGCTGGTCTATTTCACATATAGTTCCGGTGAGCAATCCTTTCAGTGATCCACAGTAGAACGATATGTGGTCCGAGGAGTATCTCGACTCCACCGGGTCATATCGAGCTAATTACTGTGTTAAGATCTCTGAACAGGCACCTTATATTGTATGGGTTCGAATATAGTCAGCATGCACTGCAAATGAATGCTTTTGTGCACGTCTAATGTATTGTGATTTGATGCCATCTATTCCAACTGTTACCGTGATCAAGTTGGATCATATAGAACATCTGTTATCATGATGCATGCACAACTTACAGTGTGGCAGTCATTCAGTATAGGATGTACATATACTCAGATGTTGCATGTAATGTGTGTTGTAAGTTAATGTGTGCTCAAATAAACATTTTGCACACTATACTTCAGATAAGCATGAAATGCTGATGATTAGAAATATATCTGCAGTCATCAGGACATAGTGTGAATTGCTGCAGTATGGTGATCATACATCCACAGCAGTATAGTGATCATGCGTCCACAACAGTATCCCTGCGAGTATACAATTATTCTGCAGAGGATATTGACGCGCGTAACACATATTGTATGTCTCGCTGCATGTAGACGCGTCAGGAATCATGCGCCCTAAAAACGTGCGTCCATTGCATCCGATGAAATCATGACAAGTGCACATCGCGCTGACGAACTAAAAATCATCGTGCGAGCGGATTATTGTGGACGGTTCGAATGGATCATTTGCGAAAATCGATGTTGCCAATTATTTCACAAAGTATATCATTGTTGTTGATGTACATCGCATGAATGAATGCGAGCGCGCTGTTAAACGAAATTTCGTGCGTCCAGTCGCAGTTGATATAAATCATATGTACTGACGATCATTTTTCGTTCGCGCATCCGCATCTCGCATACCGTGACAACCCTGTGAATTTTGACATCATATGTATACGATCCGTACACTATGCGCACACCTTGTCGCTTATAGAATTAAGACGATTTCTCTGCGAATGCTGTCAGCTGCGAATATGTTCGCGTTGATAAATCCTCGCGCAATCCGTGTGTTGTCGATCTTCAAGCGTATGTTATTATTCGATTTGCAGATATTCATTATCACTGCGAGCGTTGTCGCTTATGCGCAAACCTGCAACCTGCGAACAATACAATATATACTATGTCTGACGCTGCACTCACTTGAGTTCTCGTTATCGTGCCTCGACGAGTTTTAGAATACCATCTGATAGGGCTAGATAAACAAGCCCACAATATTTTATACAAAATACAAGTAAACACTGCGTTGTTGAACGGCAACACAAGTGTAAGATAATAGCGGGTGATGAGTGCAGTCTCTGAGTGAAGATCTGCTGAAGCACAACGCTTCCTCATCTTATACCATACGTCTCCCATCATCATAGATGGTACCGCCATTGGGTTGTGAACCCGAGACGTTGGTTGAACGACCAGTATTGTGATAACGAATAGTTCGTTCATACTGTGCATGCGTGTTCCGCACATGCTTAAAGCAAAGATGGTTCTTGTTTGTTACTTCAAGATGTATCTTGCTTTGCCATCTTCGAGTTCGACGTACGAACTCTCGATGACAGGGTCATTCAAGTCTTTCCTTGAATAATGACAGATGATGTGACATTATCATCTGGCGACATGTACAGTCATGGTCGACCGTACTGACGACTGTCATTATAATATATGACACGACTCGACATGACATGACATGGTATGACACGTATGCCATGTATGACACATATGTCATCGGTCATGACCCTGACAGGGAAGGTCACCTAGTGCTCTCGGGTTCACAACCCGATGGTGGTAACGCATGCGATGCGTGAGAGCACTGGAGTATATGAGGAGCATTGGGCTCAAGCAAGCACTTCTGGTCTACAGACTGCTGCACTCATATCCCAACAAACTATTGCGTTTCGCTGTTACCGTTCAATAACAGCCGCGTCACATATATTGTTCGTATAGAACCGTGACAATATCGCGGTCGGCTGGACACGGAAGCGAGCGGACGAGTCAATTTGCAAGATGGATAATAAAATAACTTTGGTGTTTATTATCACGGAACAACAACGAGACAGGCGACGTGGCACCTCGGGTCAAGGGGTGATCGGAGAGCGTGTGGCTGCCCCCACCTTATGGGGGGCTGAAAGTCTCATCTCACATCACTTTTCACGCCCGGCATCACGAGAAGTGGGACGAAAGCGTAGTTCGATAGGTTTCACCTCTGAGTTCGGTTGTGTCCGTTGTTCATTTATAACTCTCTTTACTTCCGTCATAGGTACCTTCGTTGTATGCTTATCTCTCACACTAACACTTTTCAGGATGCCTTCTCGCCACTTATCAGGTGGGGCTGACGCCGACATGGCCGAAGCAGATATCATGCAAACGCCCCAGCATAGCGAGGCTCGTCCGTCTTTGCGCGAGCTGGCTAGAGCACAAGGTGGGAGTGATGCCGGAACTTCGAGCGGATCCGAGCGTCAAGAGGTGGCTACACCCCGTCAAATCAACTTGCAATAGTTGTTGTACCGGTACCGACCACATAATACCGACCGATCACCGGATTCCCCCGCCGAATTTGGTGGAATTGGGTGCTCCAGACAGGACAATGGTTTGAACGGCCTAAGGTTTCAAGTTCGGAGTTGAGTGGATGAGAATCACGAACCATCATCATCCCTTCTCGAAAAATAGCGCTGCCGCTACGACCATTTTTCGCATAAATATAAAGTGATTTCATAATGGAGTTCCTATTGGATGAAGTGTGGTTCGACGAATGATAAGGCTGTATATCAGGACGAGGGATCGATGGGCTCGAAACAAATTCTGCCATCTTTAGAACAAATGACGCTCGTCAATCAGGTAAAATAGCGCACTCGCGCGGTTTTCAGCTCAGTCCGCTTACTATTCACCCAACTCTTAATCTTCCAAGCTTCGCAGTAAGAACTAAAGATGTCTGGACGCGGAAAGGGAGGAAAAGGTCTCGGAAAGGGTGGCGCCAAGCGTCACCGCAAGGTGCTCCGTGACAACATCCAGGGCATCACCAAACCCGCTATTCGCCGCTTGGCTCGCCGTGGTGGCGTGAAGCGCATCAGCGGTCTTATTTACGAGGAGACCCGCGGTGTCTTGAAAGTATTCCTCGAGAATGTTATCCGTGATGCCGTGACATACACTGAGCACGCTCGTCGCAAGACCGTGACTGCCATGGACGTTGTTTACGCCCTCAAGCGCCAGGGCCGTACCCTTTACGGCTTCGGCGGTTAAGCTGCTTGTGATGGTGCCCCAGAGCATCCTGCAAGACCACTGGTGTTTCCCAACACCACCTTCCCTTGATCTATCGACCCTTCTAACCTTGTCTGCGATCTTCTGGCGGGTTATATCAAATATAACGGAACATCTGCGTGTGCGTTGAAGCTGTGACGCTCACTGGTCACATAGCGGCGCTTCTTGCGTGAAGTATACTTTGAACCTTGAGGAGCGTGTTTTTCTCTGTAACCCTAAACTCATAGCTGTAAGCCAGCGTGGGGACTCACTTGAACGATATCTCAGTGCTGACACCGGTGGTTCAGGCGCGCGGCTTCGCACGAGCTCACAATGGTGTCTGCGACATCTGGAACTAGTTGCGGTTACCTAAGCTACTTGGTTGCAAATATATGCTTGTCGGTGGTATGCTATTTGAGGTGATTCCCATCTTGG
Organism: Cymbomonas tetramitiformis; assembly: GCA_001247695.2. Taxonomy (NCBI): domain Eukaryota; kingdom Viridiplantae; phylum Chlorophyta; class Pyramimonadophyceae; order Pyramimonadales; family Pyramimonadaceae; genus Cymbomonas; species Cymbomonas tetramitiformis. The sequence continues at coordinate 34,522 of LGRX02031982.1, read as the reverse complement.
TGCAAGACACTTCGCTGTCAACTCTGACGCCGCTTGCGTTTCTGCAAAAGGTCTTTGTTTGATGAAGGTTCAACCCTGAAGTCGTCACAGTTTTCATCCCTCTCACCACCTGTTTAGTTCATATGCTACCACAAACGCGGTCCTTGTTGCCCCCATGCTTTCGTCGCCTACTCCTATGTGGATGTCAACCAGCAGTGAGTGGCAAGCGAGGCGATATAGTTTGGTAGCAGGAATATCCGACAAGTGGTAGATGGAAGCAACAACCTTTAGTGCGCGAAACACCGCCTGGTACGCGCACACCTCCTCAGCCGCACTTAACTTTTGGCCGTCATATCGTCACAGGGGGTTGGCTTGGGTTTATCAAGATCGACGCGCTGAAGCTGGACGACGTAGCAATAACCGTTACTGAGTCACTGAGGGCGATCGCAGACCATGGGGGCTAAGCATCCCCTCAAACAAGCATCTATTCACGAGGAACGTACCCACCAGCCTTCCATCTCTGTCCACGGAGAGCACTGGAGTGATGCGTCCCCTGGTACTTGGCACCGGCGAATATTCAAAGTGGCTAAAGCAGCGCCTCACGCAGTTCGTGGCCGAATGACAACGCGTGCCGCAGGTTGGCCTCGAAGATGCCGCCTCCTGCTGCATACCCGCCGCCATACTTCCGTTTCCTAGCCGCCTTTTCCCCACTTTCACTTCCTGCGTGGTTGAAGAGAGTGCTAGTGGAGAGAACGAGAAAGCTGGCCTGTGACTTTAGCTATTTGTTAATGTTAATCTTGCTTGCCACCATGCATCGTGCAATTTATCACAAGCGACATAGGTACCCTAACATTGAATCAGACCGTGATAAACACGTCGCGTGTCCACCTAAATCTATGGTGCCACACATATAAACCCGCTATCGGGCGCCACGTGAAGGATCGTCCTGATTCTTCATAAACCTAGCAAATATGTCGTGAAGCTTGTATCCGCTTCTAGCAGTCTAAAGCCGATGTAATTTCCATATGTCTCCTTACAAGAATTGGGATGAGAATTGTCGATCCTACCATATGAAAATGGCATCGGTATGTTGTATACAAACGTATCCATTTTTGGAGTGATATGTGCCTTGCTAGTCGGGGAGGGTAATAATAGGAGATATCATGTATACATATGTACATATAACGAAGACCTTGATACCTTGAGAGGTCAATCACGAAGCGGGTGAATATATATATATCACTACAAGGGAAGCTTAACAGGCAGTTAAGGGTTCCGGCAAACATAACTAAGGTGAATAATAAAATACCGGAGAGTGTTTTATTGTGTGTCAGTGAACGTGACAAGGCGGATAGGCAAGATGCGAGTGACACCTCGGGGCAAGGGGTGACACAGAAAGAGATAGTCACTCCCAATTGTGGGGGGGCGAAAGTCTGACTCTCCATGACACCACCTCACCCTGAAGGAGTGAGGCGCCAAGATGCCAACTTGCCAGGCCGGGCCTAACATCCTACCGCAACCACGACGGCAAAACCCTATTAAAAAAAAACATCATGCGAGACCCAAAGAGGTCTTTTTCAACCCAGCTAGTGTGGCTCCGCCGCGCTGGCCTCTAGATGCGTGCTCGTGGGGCTTATGCCCATGCATGTGCTGTGGGGATAACTACTCCCACAGGCTAACCTGTCGCAAACGCGTGCATATGATGGGACAAATACTAACAGTCCCGAGCCATATCAATGCTCATATATGTATCTGGCATGATCTCAACATACACATAGGTTCATAATAATCAATGCATACTCCAGCATGGCAAGTGATCGTAGAGCTACAAATTTTTTGAAATTCTGATATTTTGAAATAACATGCAAGGCTCTCACATGCAAGCCCAAATTTCTCACATGAAAAATGAATGAAAGCAACAGTATATAATATTCACCAAATGATAACAAAACCACCAGAAATACGAATTATTGTACAAAACTGTGAGCAAAGTTGTCTTAGCAATCTAGCACTCGGCACGCGAACAACCACCTAGCACTTGCGAAGGCAAAACAATAAGGATGGAGTCCATTGGTCACGACCTACGGTCAGCGCCTACTTATTCTCAAGTCACTGTCACATTTGTAAAACTGTAACAAGCTTCCGCTCTAAGATCTTCATCCACCAATAGAATGCTACTATTCTCTGCCGCAACTTTAATGATGTTACTGTATCCCATCTTCTGGCTGACACGTCAGTGGCAGCATCCTAAACGTGATTTCTTCTAGAAACATTCGTCTCGCATCTCAATGTCATGCCATGATGACCAAGTCTTTCTCACCACATCTGCTATCTCCGAACAACCATCACGCGCAAGGTCTGGCATGCCTGTCACGTCGGTCACGCCTGTCACCGGCTGGACAACCCCGGCTTCGGTACCGCCACGAGAAGCCGGCGTTTGTTACAGCTATCGCAAACGCGTGCATATGATGGGACAAATACTGACAGTCCCGAGCGATATCAATGCTCATATATGTATCTGGCATGATCTCAACATACACATAGGTTCATAATAATCGATGCATACTCCAGCATGGCAAGTGATCGTAGAGCTACAAATTTTTTGAAATTCTGAAATAACATGCAAGGCTCTCACATGCAAGCCCAAATTTCTCACACCCCCCATCTGTAGTTGCTGCCTGCAGTAGCACATACCTAAATATGGGATTGTTCGGCATACGGCGTCGTGTCGCCATCTGCCATAAACCTGCCCAAGCTGAAGGTAAACATACCAATACCATCGCGGTCTTCACCTCCTTGTAACATTCTGGCTCTCACCAAAGGATTCTTAAATACCAAGACCCACATACATCTGCGGCCATGTCAGGGTTATGACCGATGACACATGTGTCATACATGCCATTCATGCCATACATGTCATACATGTCATACCTGTCATACCTGTCATACCTGTCAGACATGTCATACCATGTCATGTTATGTCATGTCATGTCGAGTCATGTCATATATTATAATGACAGACAGTCGTCAGTACGGTCGACTATGACATGTACAGTCATATCATCTGTCATTTACTCAAGGTGAGACTTGAGTGACACCTGTCATCAAGAGGCCAGTATTGTGGACTCGAGATGGCAAAGCAAGATGGAGTCTTGAAGAACCGAATGGTTCGGAGAAAACTCATCTTCGCTTCAAGCATGTTCTGAACAAGCATGTGAGTATCATATGGCTTATTCGTTCAGCCGATACTGATTGTTCAACCAATGCCTTGGGTTCACAACCCGATTGCGGTGGCATCTATGAGATGCGGGGCATTGCGTATAATGAGGTAGCGTTGAGCTACAACAGTCACTTCGGACGAAGCACTGCACTCATATCCGCACTTACTCTGCGTGAGCTATTATCGTTCCATAATAAGCCTCGCTTGTATCATATCTATTCGCTTGCTAGCGAAGCCTTATCAGTTGGTATTCTCCGTCTCGTCAAGATAAGGGTCACTGTAACACTATATACCCTGAAATGCCACCTATATAATAGGAAACACTGTGTTTGGCATATATGTCATGCTGAAATCAGCACAGTCATGACAATATTTCGGGCAACAACCCAAGAACTGTAGGGCAACAACCCAAAAACTGTAGGGCAACAACCCAAAAACTGTAGGGCGACACCCAAGGACTGTAGGGCTGCAACCCTAAAACTGTATAAGCTGCTTCCTATAAGGACTGCATGCTATATCATGAGGTATAAAGGCAACTGACAACTGCCTATGTGTTCACACTTCCTTGAGGGGGGAAGAAGGTGGATATATACATACATCACCTCATTATAATGTACAGATATAATACATGTACAAAATATAGATATATATACTATATATATACACACACACACACTCAGCCAGTTGAAGGTATTTTGGTGTTGTGTTTTGTTTTTTAGATGGCAGAAGAATCAGATATTCCAGCTATCAATGCAGATCCGTCAACATGGTTCTTTGACATCTTAGGTTCTTACGATGCCTACAGTCGGTTCAAGATACCCAAGTGGCTCACTGGTTATGATAATACCCAGACCAGATTCGATCAAATAGGGTACTTCGATAATATCAGTCGCATGAGACCCGACATGAGCAGATATAGAGATCCTGAGTCAGAACCACAGGAACCAGACGAAGAGTATACAGAGGATCGAGCTCCAACAGTTTTCACAGACCCTGATGATGATCCAGTACCAGCACCAGCTCCATCCACTTTAGTTCCAAAGGTGAAAATGACACCACCTAAGGAATTTAAGGCAGGACAGGATGCAGAGATTAGGTTGGAAACAGTGGATAGATACTTTCAGTTCACTTATCCAGGAGTTTTAGACAAGGACATTATCACAGTATTCCTGACACTCATACAAAACAACGACCGACATTATTTCCAGGTCGTGGCAAAACAACCAGATGCCACGTATGAGAAGATCAGAAGGACTTTCCTCAGTCAGTTTGGCAACCCCCATAAAAGATCAGTAGCTAAAAAGCATCTAATGGCGCTGAAGCAAGGGAACCAGACTTTCTCATATTATCTACGCACGTTCACGTCACTGGCTGCATTAGCATCAGTTGATCTGGATGATGTGTTGATAAAGGATAGATTCGTCAGCAGTATGGATTCTGATCTTCGCAAACAGTTCCATCTGAGATTCCTTACAGAAGACGAAAGGAATAATCTGTCGTGGTCACAAACCACACAGATCCTGCTCGACTTGAATTTCGTTGTTCATTCGAAACAGTCAGAGACCCTACACTATCGGGGGCAAAAGGAACAGTCATCAGGAGGCCCAGTCAGAAAGGATAAGGACAAAGGGCGTGGCAGAAAGCCATATGACGGATCCAATAGGAACTGGAATCAGAATCAGAATGGCAATCAAAATCCAAATGCCAATCAGAATTCCCAAAGGAGCAAAGGGAAAGGTGGAAAAGGCAAAGGCAAAGGAAAAGGGAAAGGATCAGCATCAAATCCTCCTAAGCCTTGCCAACGTTGTGGTCGTCCCAATCACGTTACAAAGGATTGTTTCTCCACCAGGACACCAGATGGAAAACCTATTCCAGGCAAGCCTCCAGCTCAGAATCCAAATTTCAGAGGACAGCAGCAACAAGATAATCAGGGTGCTAAGAACGAGTCTGGCAAACTTGTGAAAACAATCAACACCCTGGTTAAGGAGCTAAAGAGTCAGCAGAGCATCAATGCAGCAGTAGCAGCTCCAGCTCCAGCTCCAGCTTCAGCTCCAGCTCCTCAGGGAAACTCTCAGGGTACTGCACAGGTACCAGTGTTGAGAGCACCCCGAGGGCAAATCAGCCTGAAGATGCCATTGAAGCAAGTGGCCGGGTTGAGAGTATCTCAGAAGAAGTCCTTTCCAGTCTGACATTACAGTTTCAGCAGATGGACACTCCCTCAGAGCACATCGCACAGATGCAGTCTCAGACAGCACAGCTGAAATCACAGAAGAAGCTGTTGTTGTACAAAGGGAAAGTATATGGACAGAGTACTCACATATTGGTAGATCCAGGAGCTACATCGTCTTTCATCGACAGACAGTTCGCTGCTCAGCTTGGTATTGCACCCACAGATTCCTCATCATTCTCAGTGGGATTGGCTGGAGGAAGCCAACTACCCTGTACATCCTATCGTCCCAATGCTACATTCACGCTGGGTAAGTATAAGGACATACACAGAGGATTTCTACATCATTGATATGAAACCCTTCACTGTCATCCTGGGTCAAGATTGGTTGGAGAGGAGGAATCCACACATTGACTTCCAGTCCAAAAACCTGACGATCACTAGAAAGCACTCATCAGGTTCCAGTATTCGCACAGTGCTATCCAGAGTTGAACAGACTCCGGGCTCAGATGTCCTTCCTGAAATGGAATTGGTCAGTGCCACCACCATGAGAACGCACCTACGTCGTATTCGATCCAGTGGTTCGGCTGAAGAAGCCGTAGCTTATCTCTTCTTTCTCTCAGAGGTCGATGGTGAACTGGTCTTTGCAGCAGCAGACTCAGACACCACTATGGAAGACCCAGAGGTCACAGTAGCACGTGATCAGATGAGGGAAGACTTTTCAGACATATTCCAGGAGGATCTTCCAGCTGGTCATAGGCCAGAGCGGTTTGAAGGTGGTTATCATCGCATCAACATTGAACCTGGGCACAAGCCACCATCACAGCCAGTTCGTACCATTCCAGTGCCCATGATGGAAGAGCTCAAACGACAGATCATCAAATATGTCGAATTGGGTATCCTTCGTCCGTCATCATCTCCATATGGATGTCCTATCATTTTTGCTCCTAAGCCAGGTGGGAAGTGGAGGATGTGCTGTGATTATCGAGCCCTTAATAACATCACAATTAAGGACACGTATCCATTGCCACCTCATGACACCCTTCTTGAACCGCTTAAAGGTGCACGATGGTTTAGCAGATTCGACTTCAATCAGTTTTTCCATCAGATCCCTATACATCCAGATGACATTCACAAAACAGCGATTCGCACCAGATACGGTTCCTATGAGTGGACAGTTATGCCTTTCGGATTGACCAATGCTCCTGCAACCGCTCTACGTGTAGGAAATCGGGCATTCTTCGACTTCATCGATCGGTTCCTTGTCATTTTCATGGATGACACTATTGTGTACAGTCCGGACTTTGACAGCCACGTGAAGCATGTCCGACAGTTCCTCCAGCGTTGCAGAGATCACCAGTTCTTCATCAGGCCTTCCAAGGTGGAGTTGTTCGTCAGATTTATAGATTTTATCGGACATCACATCTCTGAAGCAGGCCTATCCATCATCGAAGACCGAATCCGAGCAGTTATGGCAATACAGCCTCCAGTGTCGTATGGTCCTACCGTTGGAAAACAGCCTCTACGCCGAATGGCTAAAGATGGCAAGTCATCCCTTCGGTCATTCTTGGGCATGGTCGGCCAATTTAGGAGATTCATACCAAAGTTCTCCAAGATTGCCGAGCCGCTCAATCGTCTCCTTAAAGATAATACAGAATTTGTCTGGGAATCTGAGCAGCAGAAGGCATTTGATAACCTCAAAAGTGTCATCTGCAATGCTCCAGTACTACAGCTTCCAGATCAGAAACTGCCATCTATTATGGAGGTCGATGGATCAGGCACACACGTTGGTCAAGTGGTACTACAGGACCAAGGAAAAGGTATGAAGCCATGTGGCTATCACAGCGTCACTCTCTCCGATACACAGAGACGTTGGCCTATTCCTGAGATCGAGCTATTTGCCATTGTGGAGGGCTTCCGATTCTTTCGCCACATCTTGTTGGTAATCACTCACTTTTAAGAAAACCCGACGTTAAGAAACCAGCCAGCGTTTGGGGGGGGGCGGGGGGTACCCAACTCGATGAGTACGGCTGGCTGGCTTTTTCGGCTAAGAAAATGACCGAAATAAGAGATAACCGTGCTGGCTGACTACCGAGAATGCACTTTCTTAAATTTAAGAAAATTGGCTGGAAATGTAAGGAAATATAATAGAATTTAGGCAATCGAATTGAGATCGATATTGGGTATACAAGAGTGATCGATGTACCGATAATACGTGTATCTCAAGCTGATGCCTTATGCTATTCGATCAAATATGGTACTGCATAGGAAACCTCTACTTACTATGCCCTAAAACTACAGGCTTAAATGAAACAGGGTAAAATAATGCTTACATTTTTACACTGCGTGTTCAGTGCGGCCATCAGACTATGCCGCAGGGACTTGGTGGGAGGCACCTCTAAGATATCTTATGCAATACGTTACATACATTGTATTCTAGCTATTCCACCTTAAGAGCTTTTCAGCAAGCACCATGCGCCAGCCACCGCGGCATCCCCCTTCCCATAGTCCTACACGCGCAAGATGTGGTCCATGCGGTCACCATGGGTATTTCCGCCCGAAATACAAATCAATCGTGCACTTCCCTTGAGGTCACGGGCTCAAGGGAAGCGCTTGCGTATGACAAATAGTTACTCGAAGAAAGTTCACCGAAATGATGGCGTTCATCCTTTTAGTATGCGCCCAAATCCCTCATGCGTCCCTCAAAAATCGGTTCTCACTCGTGATTCCAAGGGGCATGCGAGCAGCATTGTGCACGCATGCCCCTCGGAAAAAAACACGATATCATTCGAGGGTGTAAGATAACATCCCGCTGAATGCTGTGTGAAAAAATATCATGTGCACCAAGAAATATATGCATAC